>PVHY01005287.1:9887-84645 GCA_004024945.1 Uropsilus gracilis
GGCTGTGGGGGGAGAGTGAACAAGGTTCCCTAAGTGTCAAGGTGTTTGGCCTGAGCAGCTGGAGGGTGGAGGTAGCCATTAGTGGTGAGGAAGACTGGACTGAGAAAGTTTGGAGGGAAGATCAGTGGTTGGCGTGAGGCTGGAGCTGACTTCTGGGTTTAACTCTGGGCTGAAGGGACACATCTGGGGCCTGTGAGCACAAAGATGGTGTTTTAAGTCAGGAAATTGGACAAGATCAAGAGGGAAGTGAGAGAGGAGGAAGGTCAGCGACTGAGCTGTGACACACCACAGTGATTGGCAGTGGAGGAGATGAACAGCCGGAGACCTGTGAGACAGTAAAAAAAAAACTCAGGAGTGCACGTTCCAAGGATCCCAGGGATGCACATTGTCAAGGATGAGAATATGTTGAGGTGCTAAGTACTCGTGTTGGTCAAATAGGAGGAGGACTGAGAAATGACCGTGAGGTCCAGCACTTGGAGGCCACTGGTGCCTTGACCAGAGGTGTGGCGGGGGCAGCAGCAAGTGGGTTCATGAGCAGAGGGGAGGGTGGGAAGACAGTGAGTCTGCGTACAGCTGTCTGTATATGGCCTGTCCTCTACAAGTACTCTCAGGATTTGCGAGTAGAACGGTGACACTTTTTCCCTTGTTGTGAGCCTCCCTAGTAACCCTAATCCAGGCAGAGTTAATAAAGCTAATTTTCGACCAAGAGCCTTTTTCTTTTTTTTTTTTTAAATGCTGCAATTCACAGTGGTGCTATAAAGCAAAAATGCTGGAGACACTTTTGTTAGCAAATTCTTGCAGCTGAGGCTCACTCAGTGGGGCTTAAACTGGGCAGGGCCGTTCCAGTCCTGGTGTATTAAAGAAGCCCATTAGGGCTTTGGAAAATTCCGCCTGTAAACATGCTGAGTTTAATGCTCCTGAAGAAATCCAAACAGTTAGATCTCCTTTTGGGGGTGGGGTGGGCGGCGGCGGGGCGCGCGCTTTAAATTTAAGTTGTGAAAATCCAGGTCTGTTACTTGCGGTTGTCCCTCCAGGACTCGGCAGGCCTGTCATTTTTGCTTTCCTTTAAATGACGGAGGGTGCTGGTTCCCTTACGCTTCTTGCTGAAGACGTTGTTGGCACATTTCTGGGTTTAATGCCTAATTGTAGGTACACTCCTGATCCCTTGCTGGAAGTAATTCTCACCTCTAGCTTTTGCAAATCCCTCAAAGAGATTTATTGTTTGTTATCCAGGATTTAAGCTTTATCCTGAATATTATTTTCTACCGAGCACACCCTGTGATCTGGGGGTTAGTGGCGGCATGGATGATGCTCTGAAACATCGGCTTTTTGTTCTCCGTTTTTCATCACATAACCCTATGGTACAAATTTCAGGTTGTGACACTTAAAACGACTTGACATGTTCTTGGGGGCTGATTAAAAGTCTCTTTTCAGCTTCCAACGTTTTTAAGGTCTGATATAGACTTGAGACTTCACAAAAGTATGGAAAGTTTCTCCATCTTAAGGTGGCTGAGATTTGTGCCATTGAGTTCTCAGGAGAATGTGCCCAGGATAGTTAACTGGGCACTTCTGTTTTGAAGTATGAGCATTGGATTTGAATTCTCCTAAAATGCTCATGATTCAGTGGTTCCATCTAACAAAAAGTAGTCTTGTAGCTAACCTTGGACTGCAGCATGGAAAAGATTATCCTATTTGAGGCCAGGCTTGTGATCCAAAACCTTCCTCTGACATATTCCCCAAGCATGGCGAAGCAGCCCCCAACCTGGGCACCAGCTGCTTTTTAAGAGCAGGAGGTGTCCTTTTGGCAGAATGAAGTGGTGAGGGGACGGTGTTGTGGTGGTAGCGCTCAATGTGCAGTGAGTGCCTGGCACGTCTTGGTTGACCAGCAGCCCATATCTGTGTTCTTGCAAGTGTCTTCTGCAAGGCATGAGAATTTTGAAACACTCCTGTATAAAGAGTTCGGGGACCAAATAAGTTTGGGGAATGCAGTCGCTTCTGCTAAAAGAGATATGCAACATGGCAATCTTTTTGTGAAAGCTTTGAGCTCCTCAGTGAGGAGTCCTGTATGGTTTTGTTTAAACCAGGCTTTCCCCATATCCCTCTCTCCCTCCCTCCCTCCCCCCTCCTCTCTTTTTCTTTCTTTCTAAACTTGCTAATTTTGAAATCTTAAGTTGTTAAGTTCGATGTGTAGAGGGTATTAGTGGGATCCTTTAACATTACTAACATGCTGAGGAGTTCTTCTGGTGTCTGTCATGAGCAGTGGCCACATTTGTATGCTCTCTTAGCTGTTCCAAGCCTTTCTTTCATTCAGTGGTTATTTGATAATTTTTATAAAATTCTGTGTTTTACTATTTTTACCCCAAAAGCTTCATGTATCCCAAGGTTAGACTAAGCTTCCCTGTGTTTCGCTAGCACTTTCTGCCTTTGAGGCCCCATGAGGGCATGTTGGCCCTCTATTTGCACCTTTTTCAGCCCTGCGTTTCAGGGGTCTGTCAGGAAGTGCTCTGTGCTGGAACTGTGGGAGCTGTGACCTGGCTCCGTCACAGCTGGTGTTGGTCTGTCCCGATCTGTGCTTCATGATTGCCCAGCGCTCAGCCACTCTGGCACAGACAGATGGACAGACACCTCGCTGTGTCAGGGGCAGGCTCAGCTGTGGACCACGCGTGCCAAAAATGAAATGATGGCGGCGTCTGTAGTCTGAGCTGGCGCTCTGGGGTTGTGGAGTCACTCTTCTTTATTGCCTGACCACTTGTGATCAGATGAGGGTTGGTTCCCCTGTCCCCTTATGACTGAAATGGAGAAGTGTGGGGTGGCGGTGTGGTTAAGTGGATTCATAGCTGACGCTGTGGCCAGCCCTGGGCTGGGCTTTCTAATGGATGCCTGTTGGCCCAGGGAGGGCCTGGTGCTCGGTTGTGGGCTCTGTCCTCTGCCTGGTCCTGGGTAACTTTTTTTTTCTTATAATGAAGAAGTTAAGACCCACAGACTTTGCAGATGACCTATGTGCGGGACAAGCAGCAATTGTAGTAGGTGACAAGTGGGATTCAGGGATGATCTAGCATGCTGGGTGTATGTTGGGGGATGATGTGCAGGGAGTATGTGTGCAAAGAGCTGGGATTTAAAAATGGATAGAAAGTTTAGAATTGGGGTTTAAAAATAGTAACTGGAAGCAAGTGGTTAATGACTTCCTATCTATTTTAATTTCACTTTGTGTTTCAAATTACTGAAGGATGCTGAGCACTGTATTGAGATTACCCTTGTGAGAAGGAGAATGTGAACACACAGATGCACAGGAGGTATTAGTGATTAGGAGCTCGCTGGTAGTATTTTCTTCAGTGGGTGGAAAGTCTGTGGGCACTGGTAACATTCTGTCTCAGTTTGCCGGAAGTCTTTAATAAGTGTGCTCCAAGGGTTGGTGGACCGTTGCTGTAATGATGTTTCTACAAGTGAAACAGCAAATTAGTGTCTGACAAAAATCCTACTGCTCTGGGCACTTGGCAGGCTTATTTGGGGTTTTGTTTAGTCCCAAGACCACATTGGAAGAATGACAGGTATGGGAACCAGCCTTCTAACAACCAGCTTGAGATGGGTAGTATTTAGACAGTGAAGACTCGAGGAGAAATGGGATGGCTCTCCTTCACTGGAGAAGCTGTTGGGTGGAAGAGGAATAGGTGGAATCTATTTTCTGACCAGTGGAAGGAAATACTTTCTAACAGTCGAACAGCAGTGGGTCAGGCCGGGAGGTCAGCTCTCCACGGAAGTCTTGGACCGACCAGGGATGTTCCTGCAATGAGGAGGTCGTGACATAAGCTCCAGAGCCCTCTTCTCTGGCTTCTAACCCAGTGAAGACTCAAGCCTCAGCAATGCAGCGTGACATTTTGGTTCAGAAAAGTGACAGAAACCTTACATTTCTGTCTGTTCTCTGGTCTCACTTCCAGTGCTGTGGTTTCCGTGCAGAATGTTCATGCTTACAGAAAAGTTCACGTGAGTCTGTGCGTGCATGCCCGCGTACCCAGCTCGGTGTAATTAAGGAAGCCGGAACTTGAACGGGCTGTCAGAGTGCTTCTTGGTCATTATTGCTTTGATAGACTCCTGTTTGACTAAAGTACTATAATAGTTATTTTTTATGTAGTTTTTTTGAGATAGAAAATCAGAAATTGAGACTGAAACAGGTTGAGTTCTTGGATTCCGACTGATTTTTACTTTGTAAATTTTAGTTCCTTTCTGCTGGTATGGGCCAAGTAGAAATTCATCGTAGATTTAATAAAAGTTATTATTAAAAGTGTGGGAGGCTGATAGTGGCCTTTCTTATAAGGTGATATTTGGAACAGCTTATTTTCATAACAAGGAATGTGTGTGGCCCAGCAGAGTTATCACGATGTGCTGCGTATGTGGGAGGAGTGACATTTGTCAAGCACTTTGCTTGAGCTCTTGGAGACACACAGCAGTTCTGTTGGTGGTGGCATCTCCACAGTTTTAAGATGAGAAACTAAGGCCCCAAGATCATAATATTAGTGTTGTCAGAGCTGAATCCCACGGCCCTCATTTCATAGAGGAGGAAGGAGGTGCAGAGAAACTTAGTGATTTTAGCGTAATAATGAATTAGTGAGAGACCTGGCCTTGGAATTTGGGTTATTTTCAATAAGTGTGACTGCTTTCTTAGCACATGAGACTGCTTCTTGAATAACATGGGTGAGCTTGAAGACCTGTTCCTAAACAGTTACCACATATAATACATATGTATTATAGATTATGTAGCATGTACATAATACATATGCCATCCCTGCCACGTTTGGTCTCCTTGGGGAAGTCATTGTGTAAATAAACTTTGTTGTGGATTCTTCTGTGTGGTGTAGATTTATTTTGAATATAGAGAACTCACTTTATTTTTAACACTTTTTTTTTGTATTTGTGAAAACACCATAGTTTATATTTCTTATGAAAATAAGTTGTAGCATAGTGGTTTTTGTATGTAAAACCAGCGTTGCATTCCTGAGATAAATTGCATTTGGTTATGATGTGTTCCTTTTTATATGTTGCTGGATTGTTTGCTAGTAGTTTGTTGAATTTGGGGGTATATTCATAAGGGATACTGGTTTGTGTTTTCTTGTGATATCTTTGTCTGGTTTTGATATCAATAATACAGGCCTCATAGAATGAATTGAGAAATATTTGCCACCCCCCCCCTCTGTTTTTGGGAATAGTTTATGAGTAATTGGTATTCTGTTTTACACATTTCGTAGAATTTACCAGTGAAGCCATATAGGTCTGAGTTTTTCTTTGAAGGTCCCCCTCTCCCCTGTCCCACACACATACACTATAAATAAAATATCAAAAAATTCTCTACTCTTTCTCCTACCCCCACCCTCTTAACATTTGGTAACTCACTTTTGTTATCAATGTCCAGTTATTTTTTTTTTTGCTTTGTAATTTTACTCATTTTGCTTCCTTGCATCACTTCCACATGTGAAATCATCCAGTATTTGTCTTTATTTTTCTAGTTATTTTACTTTGCCTAATTCCCTCAAGTTCTTGCTGCAAATGGCAGTTTCATCTTTTCTAACACTGTGTGTGTGTGTGTATACCACATCTGCCTTATCCAGTCATCTTTTAGCGGGCACTTGGTTTGCTTTCATATCTTACTTACTGTAAATTATGCCACAACAAACATGGTGGGGCATATATTCTTCAGGTAGATAAGGGGAATTGGGCTTGCTTGATTATATATTTTTAGTTTTTTTTAAAAAAGAAAAGTCCAGTCTGCTCTTTACAATGACTGAACCAATATACATTTCCACCAACACTATGTAAAGGTTTCTTTTTCTCCACATCCTCGAAACACTTGTCATTAGTCATCTTTTTGATGTATGCCATTCTTGCTGGTGGGCGATAATGTTGTCATGGTTTTGTTTTGCATTTCTCTTGTTAGAAATGATGATGAGTATTTTCCTTTGTTTTACATACCTTCCTTGGAAAAGTGTCTGTAAAAATCTTCTGCCCATTTTTTAATTGGGTCATTTGTTTTTTGTTAAGTTGAATGAATTCTTTGTCTCATCTATCAGCTGTGTGATTGTGCAGACACGCAGACACGCTCCTCTTCAGGAGGTTGTCTTAGTCTGCTGATGCTTTATTTTGCTGGGCAAAATAAATTTTTGTCAATTTTTTTGACATTTTCATTTATTTTTTTATTGTATCTTTTTCTTACATCATTGCATACCCCAAAGTACTCGCACCGCTGTGTCACCTGTTAGCTGTCATCGCGACCCTTTGTCCTCATCCCTCCAGTGCCACATGCTTTAGTTCTGTTATCAGTTTGTTAGTTTTAACATTTTCTTGTTCTTTTTTTTTTTTTTTTTTTTTTTTTTTTTTTTTTTTTTTTTTTTTTTTTTTTTTTTTTTTTTTTTTTTTTTTTTTTTTTTTTTTTTTTTTTTGCTTTTTCTAATTCCACATATGAGATTGTAGGTATTTATCTTTTTCTTTCTGGCTAATTTCAGCTAATATAATGCCTTTCAGCTCCATCCACATTGTTGCAAATGACATGAGTTTGTCTTTCTTGATTGCTTTTGATCCATTTCTCTGTTTTGGCGCATTTGGGTTGTTTCCATATTCTGGGTATTGTAAATAATGCTGCAGTAAACACAGGAATGCAGGTTTCCTTTCAAATTAGTATTTATCCTTTGGGTGGAATCCCCAAAGTGATCACTGGATCAAATGGTGTACCATTTTAGTAGTTTGAGGGTCCTCCATACAGCTTTCCATAGTGGCTAGACCAGTTTGTAATCCTACCAGCAGTGTAATAGTGTTTCTTTTTTCCCACATCCTCACCAATGCTTCTTGGTATGGCCTTTTATTTGGGGGGGGGGGCGCAGGATATGGACCGTTCTAACCTTTGTGAGGTATCTCATTGTGCTTTTGATTTGCATTTCCCTGATTATAAATCATGTTGAACATTTTCTCATATGCCTGTTGGCCATTTGTATTTCCTCTTTGGAGAGGTGTCTTTTAAGCTCTTCTGTCCATTTTTTGATTTGCTCTTTGCTTTTTTTTTTTTTTTTTTTGAGTCTTGTGAGTTCTTTGTAAATTTTTGATACCAGTCCCTTATCAGGTGTATGGAGTGCAAAAACTTTCCCCATTCAGTTGGGTGTGTCTTTGTTCTGATTATTGTCTCTTGGGCTAACGCTTTTAATTCCAATAGTTTGTTTTGCTTTTATTTCCCTTGCTCTTGGTGTCATGATATATATATATGCCTTGGAATGTATAACTTTTGTTTTCTTTTTATGTGTATTTTGGTGGTTTTAGGTGGTTACTGAGCAGGTTTTAGTTGGTTACTGTGTTTAATCTCCACACATTTGAGTTTGCCTGAAGTTTTTGAAAATTATTAATTCATCCTCTTGTTACTTTTCTATTGAGATTTTGTATTTCTTTTTGAGTCAGTATCAGTACTTTGCATCTATGAATTTAGTTTAACTTTTTGGCATGTGATTGTTCATAGTATTTTCTTATAAACCTGTTCATTTTTGTGGTTTCATTCTTCATTTAACAATATAAGACTTCTCTTCCCCCATTAGTCTGGTTAAAGTTTGTCAATTTTGCTTTTATTTTCAAGAAACAATTTTGTTTCCTTTGTATCTCCTATTAACTTATTTCTGTTAAATATTCTCCTTGTTTTGGGTTTACTTTTTTCTAGTTTAATGTAGAAAACTACTTTATTGACTTGACTTAAGATCTTTTTAAATATTAGAGTTTACAGCTATAAACTCTTAAGCACTGTATTTAGTAAGTTTTGTATGTTCAGTTTTCATTTTCACTTATAAAAAGTATTTTTGTTTCCTTTGCAGTTTCTTCTTTGGTTTCTTCATTGGTTAATTAATGGTGTGTTTAATTTTTACATTTGGGAAACCCCAAATTTCCTTCTGTTACTGATTTCTAATTTCCTTGTTGTCACATAGTTTATTTTGTATGATCTCAGTCCTTTTAAATGTATTGAGATTTGTTTTATAGGCTAGTATATGACCTTGTCTAGAGAATGTTCTTTTGCATTTGAGAATAAGATGCACTCTCCTGTTGTTGGATAGAGTTTTCAGTGAACATCTCATGTCTAATTGGTGTATAATGTTGTTCAATTCTTACGTTTTCTTGCTGGTGTTCTCCTTAGTTATTCTGCCCCTTTTTGAAAGTGAGGTATTTAAGTCTCCAAGTATTGGGCAAATTGGGGCAACTCTGAAACTTCTGTTTCATTCCTTGTAGAAATAGTTTCTATCAATATTCCCTACTTGATGAGATACAGTGCTCATGCCTTCCTTTATTTTATTTTTAGATATGCTATATGTTTTCATTTTGATTTTATTTATGATAGCTGATTTAAAGTCTTTGTTTAGTAAGTCCAATATCTGGACTTCCTGAGGGACGGGTTTTATTGATTCTTTTGTATATTGGTAATGCTGTTTCTTAGTGTGCTCTCTCCCCTCTCTCTCTCTATATATATATTTAAGTTATACTTTAAAAGTAATATAGTGGCAACTCTGGAAATTGGATTTCTCTCTCCAGAGGGTTTGTTGTTTAATGACTTTTCTGAACTAATTCTCTAATTTGTGTTCTTTGTCATGTGTGACCACTAAAATTTCTGTCATGTGTGACCACTAAAATACCTTAGCCACTAGTGACTGCACAAAGATTTCCTTAAATATGCTGATACAGTAATCCATCCTTTGCTGACGTGCTTTTTGCATGTTGGGTGTGCCGTCCGCATGCTAGCAGTTTACAGCAGTGCCTTAGCCTTCATTTTCTACAGTATAGAGCCTTGAGTTAGCCAGAGTTGAGAGATTGGCACTTTTGCAGATATTTCTTCATAACATGCACAGTCCTGTACACGTCCCATGGCATTCTGGAGCCTTTCAAAGACCTCTGTGGATATCCCATTCCTTAAGTTCCCCTTCAAACTTTGTGATCAGTCTCTTTTTAGCCTCAAGTCTCAGGCAGCTGCAGTATTAAACAATTCTCCCTGATTACTCTGGAGACCATGCAGTGAGCTCCGAGGGAAGTCAAATAAAGACAAACCTCCAGTCGGAGCTTTTCATCAGACTGCCAGACCAGGCCTCCGTTCTCCAGAGCAGCACTCCTGGGTAGCTGTGCGTTCATTTCACCTGTCCTATGGCTACCAGGATCTTGGTTGTGACTGTTAACCAAAGCTGTGAGGTGGTGGTTTTCAAGGTTACGATAGTACTGGAGGAGAAGGGTGGTATGTAGCACAAGTTCAGATGACCCAAAGGTTGCTGTTCTCACCAAGATTCAACCATTTTTCTTGAATAAATGCTCCTTAGTATGTTGTAAGTCTTAATTTCAAGGCTGTTGAAAAGTTGAGTTCTGACACATTTTGGCAGTGCTGTTGTTGCCTTTCTGAGGAACAGATCTTCTGAGCTCTTTGCTCTGCTCGCTGTGAGTACTTTGTCACAGGAGGCAACCTTGTGCAGCGAGAGTGTCATAAGCGTGCTGTGTGCTCTGCTTCCACTTTGCTTCAGGTCCTCTCCTCTTATTGGGATTCTTGGTGTCTGAGAGTGACCCAGAGTGTTCCACGGGCCATGGCTCTTTACTTACCGGAAGTTATTGGCCTTGGATGGGCTGTAAGCATTGAGCTCTTAACTGTCATGACCCAAGGTGGTGGTGATCTTTCTGCTGGGTCACTTTCTTATCTTGCCAGCAAAGTCTGTCTTTTGCAGTCTACCCAACTTTGTATACATTCTGTGATGACATGCGTCCATTGTTCCCCTATGTTAGGGCTGGGAGACAAAAACCTTGGAACTACAATGGTGTGTTTTTTTCTGGATACTGTTGGAAATTGAAATTCAGTTCACATAGCATTAATTTCTCTATCAGATCTTACTGCCTTGGTTAGCAACTTGAGTTTTCTATAAATATGTATTTTTAAGTTTATACATTTAAAATCTAAATTCTCACATAAAAATTGAATTTTCGCACAACTAGAGGTTCTGAGTTATGGATATTTACTTTATTAAAGCCTTTTATTTCAGTGGTCATCAGCCTTCCGCTCTAAGATGGAAATGCCAAGTGCCTGTTGGTAAAAAGTAGAGACAGCATGTGCAGAAAAACTGTATGATTATGATCACATCACTATTAAGATGTTACAGCATATTTTTTTGTCTTTTATGTATTTGTGTTTGTTCCTCTTCTGTTACATAATAATGTATCCAAGTTGTCTAAAATGTGACATTAGATGGTATTATGACAATTTTGAAATCTTGAAAGATAAAGCTTGAAACATTTGCTTGTGTTTTTTTCACCTCAGAGTGTTTTGTTAATGAGACATTTTATACTGCCATAAAGCCAGGGCAATAATAAAGGTGTTGATTGATTTTTGGATGACAAGAGGCTTCTCTAATTGCAGGATTTGACATTTGTGTCACTTCTGCTGTTTTAGGTGAGCAAGACGTGGAAGGTGATCGCAGAAGATGAAGTGCTCTGGTACAGGCTGTGCCAGCAGGAAGGGCACCTTCCCGAGAGCAGCATCTCTGATTATTCTTGCTGGAAGCTCATCTTCCAAGAGTGCCGCGCCAAGGAACACATGTTAAGAACCAACTGGAAGGTAGGCAGTAGCCAATATCATCACCTGTAGAAGAATAGCCTACAAGGGCGCAGGGAGATAGGCCCAGGATCAAACAGTCTGGTAATAGCTGGAGGTTAGTAGCCGAAAGCAGGGAGAGAGGAGTGAGGTGAGGGTCCATAGGGGTTTCACTGTCCACTTTGTTTGCCACTAGAACACCTGCTTCCATTTTCAGTGACACTGTTTGGGAGCATCCTGCTCTCTAAGAGAGGAAGGGTCAGCTTGGGGTGGTAGTCACTTCCCCGTCCTTAACAGTCTTTGGAGTGGTGCTCAGTACAGCCCCTTTCACTTTGACCAACTTTCCCTGGGTGAACTGAGGAAGCGAAAGTGCCACCTGAGTACAAAAGAGGAACTGAAAATGCTATTTCCAGTAATTGGAAGAGGGAGATCATCAAATGTCTCTAAGCACTGTCTTCTCTTCCCTCGCATAACCCATTGGCTTGCTTCCATCACATTTATCACTTCAGAATCTCTCCAGAAATATTAGATCACATCTAAGGATTTGCACAGTGAAGTGTCTCTATAGGAAATAACTGTCAAGAGCAGTGTTACCTAACGCTGCTTGAGGCCTGATGAGACAGCGGTATGGCGGCAGGGTTCTTCCCAGCTGGGCAGCTGAATATTCACTTGCTTGGAGGGACAGAGTGATGGTCTTTCTCCTCCTGTAAAGGTCAATCCTAATAGACTCGGAGATTAACAAGCTTTTGCTCATTACTGTTGGTGACATATTGCCTTTGTGCATGTCTGTCCCCAGTCACCTCATAACCTGATTAGTGACTGATTCTCTGGATCTGGGCAACCTCATGGAGTTTCTAGCAGAGTTAGTAAGAGCAGTGTCTCTCTAATTCAGGGTTTTCAACTTCAGCGCTAGTGACATTTGGCACCAGATAATTCTTTTCTTTTTTCATTTGAATAACATATATATATTTCACATCATTTTGATCCCTGGGGGTCATCCACCACCTCCCCTCACCGACTGCTCCAGCTGGTCTCCACCCTCCCGTTGTGTACTTTCATTTGGTTGTCCATATATTAGTGAAACCATTTGGTTTCTGTCTTTTATTTTCCGACTCGTTTCTGCTAGTATGATTTCTTCTAGGCACATCCATGTTTCCATAAAGTCATCAAATTTGTAACTTTTAATTGATGAGTAATGCTCCACTTTGTATATATACCACATCTTTTTCATCCATTTGTCTGTTTTGGGACATTTGGGTTGTTTCCATGACCTTGCAATTATAAATAGTGCTGCAATAAACATCCCAGCGCAGGTGTCCTTTTGTACCCACATTGAGGTCTCTTTTGGGTAGATTCCCAGAAGAGCGATTGCTGGGTCAAATGGTAGTTCCATTTTTATTAGTCTCAGGGTCCTCCATACTGCTTTCCATAGTGGCTGGACCAGTTTACATTCCCACCAGCAGTGTAAGAGTGTTCCTTTCTCTCCACATCCACACTAGCACTTGTTGTTGCCTGTTTTTTTGATGTGGGCCATTCTTACTGGCGTAAGGTGATATCTCATTGTGGTTTTGATTTGCATTTCCCTGATTGCTAGTGGCATTGAGCAGTTTTTCATGTGCTTGTTGGCTCTTTGTATTTCCTCTTTGGAAAAGTATCATTTTAGTTCTTTCCCTCATTTTTTGATTGGGCTTCTTGTTTTGTTTTTGTTTAGTTGTGTGAGTTCCTTGTGGATCAGTGTTATTAAACTCTTATCACTCTTGTGGGGGGCAAAAATTTTTTCTCACTTCATTGGGCTTCTTTTAGTTTTTACAGTCGTCTCATTTGCTGTACAGAAGCTTTTTAGTTTGATGTAGTCCCAGCTGTTTATGTTTTCCTTCAATTTTTTACCTTCTGCAGATGTTTCCAGAAAGGGATTTCTGAATTATACTTCATGGAGGGTTTTGCCCAAGTTTTCCTCTATGTATGTTATGATTTCAGGTCTGACATCTAAGTCTTTTTCCATTTCGAGTTGGTTTTTGTAGCTGGTATGAGGATGTTGTCTTGGTTCATTTTTTTGCAGGTCTTAGTCCAATTTTCCCAGCATAATTTATTGAAGAGGCTATTTTTGTTCCAATGTAAGTTTTCCCCTCCTTTGTCAAACATTAGTTGACTATATATGTGAGGTTTTATTTCCGGGCTCTCAATTCTGTTCCATTGGTCTGATTGTCAGTTGTTGTACCAGTACCAGGCTGTTTTAATTATTGTGGCTTTGTAGTATAGCTTGAAGTCTGGAATAGTTAGGCCTCCATTCTCTCTTTTTTTGGTGAGGAGATTTTTTGATATTTGAGGTCTTTTGTTATTCCATATGAATTTTTGTAATTTTTGTTCTATCTCTTTAAAGAATGTCATTGGAATTTTTATAGGGATTGCATTGAATCTGTCAATTGCTTTTGGTAGGATGGCCATTTTGATGATGTTAATTCTTCCAATTCACAAGCAAGGAATGTCTTTCCATTTCTTTCTGTCTTCTACCTCTTTTAGTAGTGTTTTAAAGTTTTCTTTGTATAGTTCTTTCACGTTTTTTTTTTTTTTAAATATGGAACGCTTCACGAATTTGTGTGTCATCCTTGCGCAGGGTCCATGCTAATCTTCTCTGTATTGTTCCAATTTTGTATATGTGCTGCCGAAGCGAGCACACTTTCACATGTTTTATTATGTTTATTCCCAGGTATTTAATTGTTTTTGGTGCGATGGTAAATGGGATGGCTTTTTAAGTTTCTTTTTCTGCTGCTTGACTTTTTGCATATAGGAAGGCTTCTGACTTCTGTGTGTTGATTTTCTAACTGGCTAACTCACTGAACTGGTTGATTGTTTGGAGAAGTTTTTCTGTAGATTTTTTGGGGTTCTCTACATAAAGAATCATATCATCTGCATATAATGATAGCTTCAGTTCCTCTTTTCCTATCCCTTTTATATCTTTCTCTTGCCTTATTGCCCTGGCTAGAACTTCCAATACAGTGTTAAAAGTAGTAGAGAAAGTGGGCATCCTTGCCTGGTCCAGATCTTAATTGGAATGATTTTAGTTTTTCCCCATTTAAGATGATGTTTACTGTAGATTTGTCATAGATGGCTTTTTTTTTTTTTTTTTTTATTAAACTGGGTCTTGCTATTTTTGCCCGTGGAACCACAGGCTCTTGTTGCCCGGGGTACCACAGACTCAAGCAATCCCCAGCCTCAGCTTCCCAGGTAGCTGGGATTACAGGCACGCGCCACCACACCCAGCTATTTTTTGTAACTAGGTCTTGCTACGGGCCCCAGGCAGGACTCGAACCGCGATCCCTAGCCCCTGCCGCTTCATAGGCTGAAGCTTACAAGCACGAGCCACCATGCCCGGCAATAGATGGCTTTTATTATGTTGAGATATGTTCCTTTGACCCCCCAATTTTTCAAGGGCTTTTATCATAAATGGGTGCTGGACTTTGTCAAATGCTTTCTCTGCACCTATTGATATGATCATGTGGTTTTTGTTTTCTTCTTGTTGATGTGATGAACTATGTTAATTGATTTCCGGATGCTGACCCATCCTTGTGGCACCAGATAATTCTTTATGGGGAGAGCTGCCTTGTGCTCTGCAGGATGTTATACAGCATCCCTGGTTTATACCCACTTGATGCCGGTGACATTATCTTCCTAACCCAGCTGTGCTAACCAAAAGTGTCTTCAGGCTTTGTGAAATATCCTTTGCTGGGCCAACTCACTCTCAGTTGAGAACCACCTTTCAAAGGAGAATTGGCATAGTTACCCTTTCTTTGACCATTAAAGTGTCACCACTGCATAAAATCATGCTGACCTCGTGTCTGTTTGCGACACCACCAGGTAGTACACATGGGTGGAGGCACCTTCTGGCATGTGTGCTCACATGTCTCTGTGGTAGAGACATGAGAAGCAGATGTGAAGATTTGGTCAAGAAAACTGCCTGGACAAACTGGGGGCCAGAAAGTGGAGGACCTCGCCCTGGTAGATGGGCCTGTCACTTAAGGAAAGCTTGGGGAGTTGGACATAAACTAGGGCCTTTCTGTTCAGATAAGAGGGGTCCCCTTGGCGGTTTGTGAGCATGAGAGCCAGAAATGCTCAGTGTTCCTGACTGAGACTCAGAGAGAGCAGCAGCTAAGTTCCTCTCTGGCAAAAGAATAAATGAGGGATGGAAACAGGTCCCTCCTCCCTGGTGGGACTAGAGATGCAGAAGTAAGGGTGTGTAAAGACCCACTGGCAATGTCTGCACTTCATAAGGGTACCTACGTTCTATGCCCTTTAACTGGATACCTACGTGCTGTTGGCCTCTATAGAGCACAAAGGCATATGCTGATAAGTGCTCGATTAGTGGCGACTGGGTGAACTGGAGTCTGCCTGCAGGTAGGATGCGAGGCAGACTTCTCTTGGGGTTGTTGCCACTTGTCTTCTAACAGGGTCATGGTGAGGACAACCTCGGTGAAATGGGAGATAATCATCTCGCATTACTTGACTGTATTTATGGAACCGAGTGATGCTAGGCAAAAGACATGCCCATCAGTGCAGGAAAGGCAGCGTTGGAGCTCGTCGCTTCACCTTTGTGTGCCTTGCTTTGCTTGTCTCAGAAGTGGGGCTAGCAGCAGCCCTGCCACAGGGTTGGGATGGCTTCCATCTTGTTCCTCCTCTTTTTTCAGTACTTTGTTCAAAAAATCTTTTCTGTTCTTTGAAATTTTGCTGTGACCCTCACACAGATGACTTGTTCCGTGTGTTCCCAGATCTCGTGTGACTAGCTGTGTCCCTCAGCCCTACACCTGGCTCCTGAGCTAACTGAGACCACACCAGAGACCCTCTTGCACAGTGCCCAGAAACCTTGTTGGTTTGAATAGAACGAATGTTTCCGTCACTCTCCTAATACAGATGTTGATAGTAGCTACCACTTAGTGCATACCTGCTATGTGTTTAGAGCTGTGTGGGGGACCTACACCATTTCCAGTCCTTGTGCCAGCCCAGGGAAGTTGGAATTACCTGACATTCTTGAATATTTTTATTTATTTGATTTATACTCCTGTTGGGTGTAGCTATTCTGTTCTTTCCAACATCTCCCATGTAAATACTACACTTCTCCAGATACCCTTTATTTTTATATGCTTGAAATTTCATTTTTTTATTCGATAATAGTCATTATTCACACAAGAACATCTCCCTCTTGCCTCTACCTTCTATGCAGTTTCCTCCCCAGTCTATGTTGCGGGTTTTAGGGTTTCCTTTAAATACCATTTTCATGAACCTCTGATGACTCAGTAAGAAATAACGTCCTTTCTCCCCTTCCCTGTCTTAACCTTTATTCCTTTGTCTGTCCTTTCTCATTTTATTTTGAGGGCACTTATAGAGGTGGACAACAGATCAATATCATTCGTTACTCTGAACTGAACTTTTTTATACAAAATGCAGAGCATGGTAATTTATGCTCACGTGTTTCGTCTGTATCCTGTGATCGCCTTGATAGTGTCTTGCATGCACTATGCCCTCTAGTTCACACCTTGCGTGTGCATGGTGGTCCGCAAACGCTTCGTAGCTTGATATATTGCCATCTTTGTCCTTTTGAATGTTCGAACAACTTTGAACACAGTACACATGCCTAGGAAACAGTTGTGTAGGGTGGGTGACTGTGACGTGCCTTGTCCTGAGTGGTCTGAGGATAGTGTAAATCCCTCCCCCTTTTCCTTTCCAGAACCGCAAAGGCGCCGTGAGTGAGCTGGAGCACACTCCCGACGCGGTGCTCTGCGACGTGCGTTCTCACGATGGCGTTGTCATTGCCGGGTAAGCACACAGTTTTCACCTGGCCTCTTCATCCCAAGGCCTTTTGCTTTTCCTGAACCACCCGCTGAGCCCAGTGACCTTGTCACCCCACTGACTTTCTGTTCCCTTGGGGGTTTGTGCCTTCCCCCACACAGCACATTTAAGGTGTGAAATCTCCATGAGTCTGTTCTTCGGTATTGGAGAGCTCTGAAGTTGGTGGTAAGAGGCAAGGAGTGTGGAGCAGATCTGTAACCCATTTGTCTCAATATGTCTCTGCTAGCTTTTAAATCACTCTGGTGGCGTGTTATGTTAGATTTTCATTAAGGCAAACAGTTTGTATTTTATGAAGACATAAAAAAGTCAAGAAAGAATAATACGTGTTGGCACAAACAGGGCCTGTTCTCATTCTCTTGTTCTGAAGCCTTTATTGTGAGGAAGCATTGTGGCCACATACCATCTTCCTTCCCCACCACATAGTGTGTATTTGCTAGTTAATTTGTTCAGAAATTGGCTTTTTATTTGTCTCCATGGCCAAGAAATTTAATTTTAGCTTCTGTAAATTCCTTTGGTTTCTGTTCCAGAACCTAGTTTCCTGAATTCTTCCTATTTCACTACAGAGATGTTTTTTTGTATTTAATATACAATGAAACGATCAGATTCCTTTTGGATGAAGAGGTCTTGAACTATATTATATTCTCAAACTGTGTTATACTCGGTATCATGTAGTGGTGACTAAGACCCTTCAACTTGAGAGTCTGGAGTGAGTTTGGAACAAGCCACCCTGGAGATGTTTCCACCTAGAAGAAAAAGAAAAGCAAACCTTAGGCTGAAACACATTATTAGTAGGAAGTCCTTTTGTTTAAAGAAAATTCTTCTCCTTTGGAAGCATTCCGCAAAGAGCCTTGCTTGAAATTCCGATCACATGTTATTTTAATATTTTGCGGTCCGCTGTATCAGCGTAAAAGTAATTTTGCTTTAAACAAAATAGACTGGCTCGCTCTTTAGTTTTTGTTTTTGCAGTCCATACCCTTCTTGGGAGTGCTGTAGACTGACTTTTAGGAAGGTTAATGAATCGGAAATCTGGAATTCTATCCACCCAGGTGTCAGTGGGGCTCTCAGCTGCTGCCCTTCCTGCCAAAACCTGGGTGTAAGAGTTCATGGTGTGTTAGGTCCTTTTTGCCCATTCATTCAGAGACGCGGTGACTGCTCTGAAAGACGCTTCCCTCTTTCTAACCCAAAGGGTCTTGCAGTGTGGCAGAAGGCGGAGATCGAAATAAGTCATAAAAGAAATTAGAAGTAAAGGAGACTTTACTCTCAAGAGCCAGTTATGAATTTATCTGGACATGGACCTTACAAAAGACAGATTGGCCACGATGAGCCCAGAGGCCAGTTCTCCTTTTCCTGCCTCGCTGTTCCCTTGAGGGCTGCTTGGTATTACAGTTTATGCCAGCACAAAGCAAAGTGAAGGCAGAGTTTTGTGGATCGATCGCTGAAACTTGATCTATGGGTCAGAGAGGCTCCTCTGGCTCCTCTTTCTAAGAGAACCTCGAGTTTATGGCCTGGCATCAGACACTGCAATCTTGCTTGTGTGTAGAGCATCTTGTGTTTATCATTAAAATTTTATCTGGTGGTTACGATGCTTGTTTTCTGGGTCAGATCTTGAATCCCTTTTCATTTGAGACAGCGGTGTTTGTGGTTACCTCATTCCCAATCAATGCTGTATTCACCAGGCTTTCTACAGTTATGTATCTCCAAGGAGCCTCTTAAAGAGACAGAACCGCCTCTTCATGTCTTTCTCTTGTACTTATCTTGCATTTGTCTTATTATTTTTTTTTCTTTTTCTTCCCCATTCTTTTTAAAACTAAGTGGAATCTGTGTAGAAGTTTAGGGTTGTTTTTTTTTAATATCAAGATAAACTTGTCTAACATTTTTGCATTTTAACCTGGTAAGTTCATGTCATATCATTGATGGAGAACAAAGACGGTTGGAAAATCTCTTGCTGCTTCCCAGCTTTTCAGTTCTCTGTATAAATGTTCCTGGGTTGGAGTCATGTTGCTTAGGTCTACGCTGAATTTTATTACGGTAGCTTTTCACTAATACCCACTTGGCTGCCCTACTCTTCACGTAGAACCAGAGCAGCTTTCAGATGCTCATTCCCTCAGACTCACCTGAGACCCTCACATTTCTGCAGTGTGAACAGCACTGGGCCCCTGCTTACCTGAGACTTGTTTGTCCAGCAGAGGGAAAAGACATTATTCTCTTAACTTTTGCCCATCCCTGCTTTGTCTTTGCTTCTCTGATTAGTTCATGGGTGACAGTTTCTAATGATCTTTTTCTGACACTCAGAGTCCTTTGGGATTTGTCTTCACCTCATAACTAGCCTCGGTGAACCTTTGTTTCCACCCCCCCCCCAGCTACCTCTGGCCACATCTTTTTTCCTTTTGAACTGAGTTGTCATCTTGTGTTTATCATTGTGTATATCTCTGTATAATCCACCCCTTTATGTTGTATGTCCGTGATCTTTAGCACATTCACGAGGTGGTGTCATCATCCCTGTCTAAGTCTAGAACATTTTTGTTACCTCCAGAAGAAACCCAGTCCTCATTTTCTGGGGCTCAGCTCTGGGCCTATCTCCACCCTCAAGTGTCTGCGGGACTTTGGCGCTCCCCTCCAGCATCTGTCCTTCTGTGACTTCGGGAAGTGATGATCTGCCACATGCGGGGCAGTTCGTCTCGTGGCCTCACAGCTTTCTCTGAATGTTTTTCATGTTTTTACTTTATTTTGAAATAACTTTAACTTGCAGACAAATACGCTCTTTTTGGTTCATTTGTCAGCATCTTTTAAAATTAGAGGTGGCATGTTCCTGCATTGTTTTGCTTAAAACAACTATCAACGTTTAATACACAGACTTACCTGTACATAATGCATTTGGTGGGAACTGGAAAAATTACTCACTTTTTTTGTCTTTTCTCTGATTTTTTTTTTTTAACTTGGACTCAGTTTCCAATATGGAAGGAACTTTTAAGATGATCTGTTTCAGAGCATTCATTTTACTGGAGATAATGGGTCTCAGATGTCTGACCAGCCAGGACTGGCTGGTTGGGTCACAGTTCTGCCCCTCACTATCTCACCCAGGCTGGTGCTGCCCCACTGGCTGACGGCACAGGACAGCGGGCGCCTGCTTTGCCCTCACTGGGCCTGTGGCTGGCCCACCTGATACATCTGTTTGGTTCTGCTCTGTGGCATGCAGCTTGCTTTTGTTAGCAGTTATAGCAGTACTAAGCCAGGTTGCTTCTGTGTAGCTGTTAGAAAATGGAGGAGAGAAAGCCACATAAATCCCAGCCTTCTAACATAGAGTTGGGGTTGTATGGAGGGTTTATTTTTTAGTCTTTTCTCCATGCATAGTTTCAGACATCGTCATCATCATCTACATTATATTTTTGGCCATTTCACCCCTCTTGCTAAACTGTAAGATTTTCTTCTTTTTTTTTTTTTTCCTCCATGTTATCACAGACTTTTCATTGCGATGATTTGTTGCAAAAAAAAACTCCTAAAACATACTATTCTAACTTTCTTATTCATTCCTCTGGTATTGGGCATGTATTTTGTGTCATGCTGCGCATGTTTTGTGTATAGAGGCTGATGGATTTTTTTTTCCCTTTTAGTACGACAAATCTTCAAAGATTGTAAAACACATGTCTACTGTAGAAACTTTAAATTACAATTAAATATGAAGAGCAAAGAGTTAAAATTCTTCCATTGTACTCTCCTTTATTTTACCTTTTTTTTTTTTAAATACTCTGTCTTTTTAGGCTAAGTAGAAGAATGAATTTAGAGAATGCAAACCTTTTTATCTTTAGATGTCCATACATGGAGGTTCACATGGAATGAAAACACGTTTCTGAGACCTGTGTCTCTGAGCTTCCTTTCAGCATCTTTAACCCACCTGAGTTGCTCTTGAACCCCTTCCTCTTGCTTTCCTGGGTCTCATTTGGCCTCTGGGCAGGGATGTTTAACACTCCAGAAAGCACCAGCACTGGTTGTTTCCTCTGCCGGGGAGATAAGTTGAGACTAAGGAATTCAAACACAATCTTTACTTCGATTTTTCATCTAACATTTCCCATTTCTCTAATGAATAACACCTGAGTCTTGAAGCCCTTCTCTCTGCTTAGCTCCTCGTCTGGGGGCTTGCAGTTTGCAAGGAGAGATGTTGCCAGCAAACTTTGTTGATAAGTGACTAGGAAGAGTGGGCTTTGTTTTGTTTTACTCTTAAGGTATCTTCTCAAATTGCATGTTGATTGTTGCAGTCAAAGACGAGAGGAGTGAAGACACGACAGGTCCCTGTTCCATGGTGCTTGAGGTGTCCACCGTCCCCCCACTTGTACCCTTGGAGTCTTGAAAACAGGTGACATTGTGAGTTCAGAAAGGTCACTTTTTAAAACCTGAGCTGTAGGTCTAGGTCTGGTTTGCCAGGGGTGTGTTTGCTTTACTGCCACCTAGTGAAGCAGCGCTCCCCAGGTGGGGCTTTGCAGGAGGAGGTCAAACCTGGGCTCACTGGAGCCTGTGCCAGCCCTGAGAACCATTAAGCTTTTAGCTCACCAGAGCTTTTATCCCATGCCCAGGAGCACAGTGGTGTCTGAGGTAAACTCCCTCCTCACTGTATTTAAGATTCATAAGCCTGCAGCATTTATCTTTGCATCAGAAAGCATGCCCCCCTCTGTTTCAAAAAAATCCATGACCCCTCTTTGTGTTGCGGTTTTTCTCAACACTCCTAAATGTTTTTCTCCCTTGAGTGGTCCTGCCATTTTAAGTTACAGCTCCTACTCTTACTACAAGGAGGAGTGACTGTGTGGCTGTGTTTCTCTCCCTCCAAATGTCTTTGGAGTGAAAGCTGTATCATAGTCCAAAACACTGACTCTTCTTTCCCTCGAAATAATCAGCTGCTCCATTTGGGACATGCCTTTCCCTCTCTTCCTTTGAGGCCGGTGTCTCCGAATAGACACACAACCAAACTGTAGAAAACTCCCCAGCAGCCGTTGCCTTTGGCCCTGGTTCGGGCTTTGTCTGTGTTTGTGCTGTATCCCACAGGGCCTGGGCAGCAGAGTGGAGAGGTTTTCAGTCTTACACAGACACGAAAACAAGGCTGTTTTGATTCGTCATTTTTAGAATACATATTTAACTTTTTACTGGTGTAAGACTGATTTATAACATTACATAGACTGCAGGTACACAGCATCATCGTTTGACACCTGTGTACACCTGAGTTAGGATTGCCACTGAACATTGACTTTCCATCCTTGACTCCACAGGCGACCTCTTTGGCCTGACTTACCCACCTTCCTCTCCCCTGCTTCTGGCGTCCACCATTTTGTTCTTAGAGTTTAGGAACTGGTGAAGTAAGTCAAGCTTTCAGTTTGTGTATCTAAAATTTGATGTCTGAATTTTTTCTTGGTTCATTTTGCCTATTGACACTTCAGGTGGAATGTTATCACTGTTTACAATTAAACACTGTTGGAAAATAACAGTTAGGACATCACTATGCATCCAAGGTAACTTTTGAAATACCTTGCTTTTAGCCATTTTCCCCTCCACTTTTTATATTAACTGTAACGTGGTTTTGATTTGAAATAGTATATGCTTGCCTAAATTCTAAGCCATTTTCTTTTCAGGGACTGAGAGTCTTAAGAATGGTGTTTCTAAGACTGTTAGCTTCAGGTGAAAGTATCAAAAAATGCTATAAATTATATTGATACTTTTGAGATAAAAGATGCTTAGTGAATACAGATTTGTGATAAAAACTTAGATAAATCTCATACAATGTTTTTATTTACTAATGACTTTCTGTATTTCTTCTTTAAAAAAAACTTTTTCACTCGACCGTTTTCCTCTCAACCTTGTTTTGTGCATATTTTGTGCCGCTGCTGCCTGTGCCATTATACTCTTCCCCGTAAGGAATTCAGTCAGTACCCGTTAGGGACCTCTTTTTGAAAATACTTTTAAATTTATTTATTTATCTTCTGCCATGAGGTATACATGCTCTTCTGGTAAATAAGTCTGAGGTAAGATATTGATAAGAGACTGAGGAGAGCATTACGTTCATTATACCCTTAATGAAGGAGCGCCAGAATATCCTTAATAAATACCGGTGAACTCATGACTGCATTTATCCATCTCTGGTTCTCCAAGGAATAATGGGAAGGGCCACAGCTACAATAACTCTGCATAATCATCATTGACTCTGACTCTATTGATTGTGATTAACCAAGATGTATGGAAAACAGTTTTAAGTGTGTAGTGTACGTATCTCGTAAGGTCCATTAAGATGTTCATTATTTTTCAATTGATGCGCCTTAAGCTGCACTTGATGTTTGTAGTAGTGCATTTCCACAGAAAGACTGCACTGCGGGATTGAGTTCATTTTGTTAATTGCATAATACAACACAGTCATGTTTCATAGAAAACAGTAAATACCCTTGATTCCATTGATTTGTAATCTTTGGCGTTACTAAAGAGAGCATGGGGCATGTGCGTAGTTTATAAAGCCTCCACATGTTAAGGCATCCGAATTCTCTGGGATGTGGACGTCTCTTGGACGCTCAGCTTTTAGGGTGCACTGCTTAATGGGGATGTAGGCTTGAAACCACTTCCAGCTTCTAAGTTTGTCAGTAGAGTCATTTGCTCAGCATTTGCTAATCCAGGACTGCTGCAGGTCTGTGCCTGCCCGGTGGGAGGGATGCGTATCCTTCACTCGTCAGCTGAGGAGAGAGACAGTCACAGGTGGTCATAGGGCAGGGATGACCAGGTGGGAGAAGAACGGAGGGCCTGGTGCAGCCCAAGTCGAACCAGCTTTCTCCTGGGAAGTGACTCTGGAAAGATGTTGTCTGAACTCCAGCATGAGCCTGGGAATTGACTGAGTAGCGCTTTTTGGGCCAGGGGCACAATGTGCCTTACTGGCACTCCTCGCTTCTGAACCAGGGATGGCCCTTGGTAACGCACTGCAGAGTTAGTATTTCCCAGCAAGCTGGGCAGAGTAGAGCTTCAGAATCCTTCTTAATGTAGGATTCTGCACAGTCTCTGCCAACTCATTGAGTTTGACAGACAAATGCAAACCTTCTTTTCCTGGAGGCCTTTCTAGTAAGACGCCTTCTATTGGCTATATCTGATCAGAATGATACTGTGGCTTAGTTTGGGGGTGACTGCCTGAGTTTTATTGCATTTCCACTCTACTTTCACAGTGTAGTTGCCCCAGCCGTTCCCTGTGTTCTCCCAGGTTACTGGGAGGCAGGTGTGGGGGGCACAGCCATATCCACCCTGTCCCACACTCTTGTTCGGTACACTGAGCTTTTCTGCTGGCCTCTTGCCTGCCAATTGTGACTTAGTGTTGATGTGAAAGGTTTAGGGGCTGTGTCCTGCGAGCTGAGTCACAGCCTTAAAGACAATACATTTCATCTCTTGCCCTGAAGTGAAGGTGGTTTTTCAAAGCCAGGTTTGTCTAGAGATGCTGTCATCCGAGGAGGCAGAGTGGCTTGTTTGCTATGCAGCAGATTGAGAAAATCCAGGACCTGCTTTGGTACCAGCTGTACCACCAAAATATTTCTCATGGCCTTGGGCAAGTCGCTTCTCAGCATTCTTAAGTCAAAACAATCCCAGGTTCTTATGAAGAACCTTGGGGGGGGAAATGTTTTTAGCCAACAGTTGCCGGAACCTGGAAATAACAGAACACGTCCATCTCCCCCCCCACATATGAGAAAGAAGGGTTATTTGTAGCTGCATATTTCCCCCCTCTTCTTTCGAGCTCTTCCTCCAGATAAATAGTTGGCTTATTGGAAACTTAGTAGTTAATGAAAGCTCTTCAGTGGTTAATCATTTTAAATTGGCAATTGCTCTGGCACGCCAAACTTTAAGGAGGAAGTATTTCCATTCTTTCAACAAAAAAATCAGCTGTGGTCTCTGACCTATTTACTTGGAGGTAATCCTAACCTTGCCAAGCGTAGACAGCTTGGGCAGGCAAGGCAGACAGTTCCTCTGGTCCGTGCCATCGGCTGGAGCGGCCTTACTCCTTTGGAAAAGGCTTCTTTCTTCCTCAGTTTTTCTTTAGTGTTTTTTACATCAGCTAATACATTAGTTGCCGTTGTATTTTGCACAGACACTAATTAGAGAGCCATCAACATCAGGGTCCAAAGGCTTACTGACAATGCAACTGTCATAGTGGTGTCTTAATTGGTCGAGTGTAATTGTCATTAGGCAGCGATAAAGACATCTGGAGCTCTGGAGGAAAATCAGCCTTTTTCCCGACCTCCCCTCAGCGTCTATTCTTGCTTCTCCTGGCCAGTGTTGTTAAGTGCTTTCAGATCGCATTTAGGGTTTGGTCCAGGTCCCTCTGCCCCAGCCAGGATTTTACCCTCGTGAAAATGTCTTGCTCAGGCACAGGTTCCTTAGCGCTTCGTCTGAGCCCTGCTGCTGTGGTTGCTAGCTCATTCGTTAGGCTTCAGAGCCTGCTGCTCAGTCATCGCAGTACCTGCTGAAAGGGGATAGTTTTCTCGGTTCCCATTTTAAAGGCAACGTAGTCTTTTTTAAATTCTCCCATCTGAGTTATTTTGCAACAAAACATTTGCCTCATAATCATGCTTTTTGACCGTGAAGAATGGAGTTAATTTATTAAATGAATGTCTATGGAAATGTTCATGTTACCAAAATAATTGAACTAACTGTGTTTTATGGAGATAGGTTTTATTCAGTTCAGAAATACATGCAAGAAGTTTGATGCATGTATGTGTTTGCTGGGTGTTTGTTTTTTGTTTTGGTTTCCTTCCTTAGCAGACGGTGTTGGTAGGAAAATAAAAGGAGATGCCATTCAGAACTCAACCAGCCTGCATTGTTACTTCTGAACTTCCCTTGTCACTCCCCACTCCTTACTGGTATGTGAAAGGCACTGTGAGGAGGCAAGGCCGAGAGACTTTCTCGGCAACTTTGCAGAGAAAAGTTGAGACAGTTGAGATAGGCGTGTAGCCATGAACCTGTGTCTTCAGCTCTAGGCCACAGCAGCTGGGTCAGAGAGACTTCAGGGAGGAGGAGGACCTGTGCTGGATTTGAGGAGTGGGTGAGCTTGGGCTCGGGCAGTGGTCTGTCTTAATCGCACACTGGAAGCTCTGATGCCTGGTTGGACCTGCAGGGAGCGAGAGGAACGGTGTGTGTGGCTCTCTGGACTTTAAAGAGCAGATTCCCAGGTGATTCTATTGTGCAGTCAGAGTTGAGACTCTTTGGGCTGGCTCGTGCTTTAGAAGGATGGATAATGTAAACCAGAGGTTAGAAATGAGTGTTTGGGAGCCACGGAGGTTGGTCAGCTCATGCTAAGGAAGAGTGGAAGACGGACTGGGAAGAGGGGTGGAAGATGGTTGGCACAGAATTTTCAGTGCTACTCCCAGTAATCGAAACGTCACTCAACAAGATGTTAAGCTCTACACATTTATAGAGGGCTTCCCAGATGTCTAGAGCTGTCCTAGTCTGCCTTATCCCTGCGTCTGCAACTGTGAGCAGGATTCACGCCCTGACTTCAGGGGTATCTAGGTTCAGAGAGGAGACGAATAGGCAGCTAACCACACACAGAGTGCCACCAGAGTAAAGTCCATACTGCTGTTGTAGTTGCGCGTGGGGGCGTGGTTTAATGTGGCGTGGAAGGGAGGATGGGAGTTTTCCTAGAGAGTGATTCATGTCATCATGCGTTTTTGAGGGCATGTGTAGGACAGAACAAAGGCTGAGAAGTAGGGAGGCTGTCATGGTGAGGATGTCAGGCTAAACTTGGACAAACCCAGGACTCCAGGTTAATGGACCTTCACTGACGTGCTTCTGACTGAAGGATGTAGCTCGGAAGCAGACATGGTGGTAATAACAGCAGGATTTTTCTACACAAGGAATGAGAAAAGAAAAGAAGAGAGAAATCACAGGCTGGTGCATGAGTAGATGCAGTTAGTGCTATCCCACCGTAGTGTCCACCAAGCAGAGACGGTCCAAGCCAAAGCCACATGTGGCAAGCTGTTTTGGCTTCTCCACGGACATCCCTCCTTGCCAGTAGCCTGTCAGAGTGGCACCACCCCAACCCCTTTCGCATCACTCTGGACGACATCAGGAGGTAGAGTCTGGGAAACCTTCTATCACTGACTTGGCTGTGGGCGCCACCCGCTGGCTCAGAGGTCACTCCCACTGTTGCTCTTAGAAGGTATAGAGGGATGTAGACCAGGGTGGCAACCCCTGAAAATGAGAACAGAAAGGGCGTGTCGACCTGAATGGACAGAGCAACGTATCTGGCACCTGCGCTGGTGTCAGGAGCCCTCAGCTTGCACCAGTGATGTCCCTGACAAAATGCGGGCGTTTGGTAGCAGACTCAGTCATGAGAGTGTGTGTTTACTGCAGAGGAGAGGGTGTGTTTACTGTAGAGTCCCAGCATGTAGGGGTCCCAGCATGAGTTGGACAACTTTTCGGAAGAAAAGACTCAGCAGGAACCTTCTCTGTGAAATCTCCGCCCTTCCTTTCTCCCCTTCCCTAAGTCATGAGAAAAGTCAGCAAACTGATCTCATACGTTGCCATTGTTTGCTTCTGTGGCCTTTCAAACTTTTTGTTGTTGCTTTGCCTCATAAGTCTTTGTGTACAGGGGGCTCCGGAGCTCTCTGGAGCTTAGCCCCCCAAACCCCTTTGCCTTTAAGGATTGCCACGAACTCCCACATTTGGACTGCTCGTGTGGTCCAGGGTACAGGTAGTGCCGAGACCCGTGAAAAAGAAGCACCTTTCTTGGCCTGTGCACTTTCTGTTTCCTCAGTTCCCTTTCTCTCGCCTTTATGTTTCTGAAAGGTGTTGCCGTCCTTCTCATCTTTTCTGGATTGGCGGATCCCTTTCTTGTGGAATTTAACCATCAGCATCTGATTAAATCTGGCTAAGCAGAGATCCAGGCATGTTCTCTGTCCCGGTCTCTGCAGCTAAGCAGTGGCTTCACTCCAGGGTATAACCCGAGCTGTTTTGGGGTGTCAAGGTGAGCCTGGGGACTGTGGCTCAGCAGGGTGGGTATCTCTGCCTGGGTGGAGGGTTCCTCTCTCAGGTGGGTCATTTGGAGGGCCTGGGGGCCAGCGGCTGTGCCTTGACCATGTGATGCCAGCCTCTGGGCATGGCTGGGCTTAATGCCGTCAGGGGAGTGAGCCCTTCTGCTTCCTAAAGGCCCAGCAGTTGAACAGGCCCATCAGTCCGGTTTTAGAAAGCGCCTCTCTCCTGCTGGCTCTGTACCCCGCAGACGCTCTCCGTGGGTGCTCCCCTCAGGGCGCGCGCCTGCCTCTCTCAGCTGGGGGGGGGGGTGGGTTTGAAAGTGATCAATACATGTATTTGCTTCAGTGAATAATTTGAGGGGAAAACTACTGTGAAACACCCCCGAGAGTGTTCTGAATTTCTTCACTAAGAAAAGCCACGAGAAACTGACTAGGAACTACCCACAGGTTTACCAGGCTACCAGGCCAGAGGTTTCAGTGTTCAGCTGCATTTCAGAGGTTCCGTTCACCTGTGTACTTTTTGCACTGACCCCGGAAATTGGAAGGGATGATGGCTTGGGCTTCAGGAGGCCTGTGAGCCCCCGTATGGCAGTGGTCTGCCTGTCTGTGTTTGTGTGGGTTCATCATCAGGAGCCTCCTAACACACTTGTAACGTTAATGCCTCCCCACGGTGGCTGTATGTGTTGAACCAAACCCTCTGCAGCAGATGTCGGGAACAGTGTAAATGCCTAGGTGGCAGGCAGTGACCACCTCATCATCTGCCGGTCCATTACCCGGCCTGCGCTGAGCCGGCGCTGGCCCTGCCTTGGCTTTGATGGAGAGAGTCATTTGTTGGAGTGGCAGCAGTAATAGCAGAGAGTGAGTGCTCCTATTTTCTAAGTGGGCAAAGCCGGGGAGTGGCGTGCCTTTCGGCCAGAGCCTCTTGTGAGTAGGCAGCATTGTCTGGCTGCTGAAGGCAAGATTTAATTGTTTCAGCAAATCAATTAGTCTTCAGGGACTTTAATCAGTCAAATCTGATGCACCGATGAGGTATTAGAAAGCCCGTGCCTCTAAGGCCATTAGTCCTGAGCCGCTCGCTCCTTCTCTGGCCTGTCCTTCGGGTTTGTGTTGATGTGTAAATACTGTTGCTTACACAGATGGTAGTCAGGGAACCCTTCACAGATGGTAGTCAGGGAGTCAGGGAGAACTTCAGGTGGCAGGTTGGCTAGGATGGTTCAAAAGGAAAGACAAGGTCATCTTGATACCAGTTTCTTCTTAGACTTCAGTCATTTGACATTGTCAACACTGCTTGAGGGGACGTGAGGCACGTTTACAGCCTTCTGTCATCTGGTTGGCATCTTTGTCCTGTCGGGGTGACTCCGCTAAACAGTGGTGTTGACAATGACAACCATCATTCGGTTGTTTTAAGGCTCTTCCTCTTTCCTCCGCCATCACCTGCTCTCCAGTTCCCTTTGGAACCAAGTGTGTCCTTCTTTTCCAGATACACGTCAGGGGAGGTGAGGGTGTGGGACACCCGCACCTGGGACTACGTAGCCCCCTTCCTGGAATCAGAGTATGAGGAGGACGAGCCTGGAGTGCAGCCATATGTCTCCTTTGTGAGGATAAACAGCTCGCTGGCGGTGGCGGCCTATGAGGATGGTAAGTCACCACAACCCTCCTCCCTATTAAAGGGAAAAACAAGCTTTACAAAAATTAAGCAGCTGTGGCCGGCTCCCTCCCTGTAATCGCTCCATACATACACATAGGCACACACACATGTTCACACACAGACGTTTACTCTTGCCTTTATGTGAAGAAGTTGGCCGGTAACTCTCAGTGCATTAGTAGGCATTGGAACACAGCACCCATTAAAACTGGTGTTTAATTCCTACTGGAACTGTTGGGCTGGGTGTTAGTGCCAGACGTGAGGCTGGCCAAGCCATCTTAACCAAATAACTTGTTTGGTGTAAAATATTAAATATACTTGGCCTACTTTTCCTTCAGTGTCTGCCCAGCCCAGAGGGAACGGTGCAAAGGAGATAATGTAGATAATCTACTGACAAAATGCAAATAGAGAAAAAAGTCGGTGCCTATCTTTTCGAAGGAAGCTTCGATCAGATCATTTATGTCATGGGCCACCTCTCTGGGACAGGTGGAATTCTTGTTGTGTATGAGCAGCTGCGGAATTGTGGAACTAGGTGAGCATAGTCTGGAGTTAGTTTTATGTGAGTAATGACATATTTGGCAGTTTCTAATTAATAAAAACAATTTCAATGGCCATAATATCCTCCATGCCAGTTTATCACTGGATAACGTGTTTATCACGTTCGAGTATCTGAAAGCGTTTTGCCCCGTTGGCCCGAGCGCTGGACCACAAGACGTTTCAAAGTGTCGGTGTCCTCGCCATGTGGCCACTGCACGTCTGCAGAGCGAGTGCGACATGATGAGTTGGCTCATAGAACCCGAGCCACAGCAAGGAGCTGGTGGGGCATTTCATGCCCCTGCGCCATGTGTGCATGTGGGCTGAAGTCTTGAAAATGCTTTCGTTTTGTTACTTGGACCACCTGAGTTCCATTCTTCTGATTGTAGGCGGATGGATGGACTATCTTCTTTTCACCCTATAGAAATTCGGCTAACCTGTTTCTGGGTTATACATGCTGAAGTAAATGTATGCTTCATACATGTACTGAGATCCCGGAGAGAGAACCTAAGAGCAACTTGAGTGTATCTGCTACTTTCAAAAGTATCAATGAGATTTTTTTCTCTAAACGATGCAAAGGTTCCGACACTTTTAAAACTGACCCATAATTGTAGAATCATGTTATAGCTTCTCCTTACCACCTACTCTTGCCACTTTCTCACACATTTTTCTTTAAATGGGGAAACTAAGGCCTCCAAGGCCAGCTAAGAGTGATTTGCTTAAGGTGGAGTTTTTAAATAGTGGTTCCACACTCAAGCTTGTGTTCTCCTAGGCCATGCCGGTGCTATTTATGAAATAGTGGATGTGGAGGCACATCCACACATGCACAGGCACATAGAAATGTGTGCCTGATTTATTTAAATCTGTGTCTCATATTTTGCGAGCTTGATGGTGTCACTCATGGCCGTGTGTGAGTGTGCTACTGATTCCTCACTTTGTTCGACAGAGCTATTTGGGAACAGTGTGGATAGGATGGACTGCTTGCTTGACAATACAGTTTACTTTTGAACAGCTTGGGGGTTCAGGCATCTACTTAGAGTGGGCCTTCCAGATGAGGATTCTGCATCCGCAGGTTTAACTGATTAGCATCCACAGCTGGTTAAACCCGTGACTATTAACAGTGTATGGGAATAGTCTACGTGTAACTGACCTGTGCTGTTCAACCACCCGCTTGTCCAAAAGTCAACTGCAATTGCCAAAATCTGTTTTATATTTTAAATTAAAATATATGTAGGTAACATTGATTTTTAACATATAGTGTTTTAGATTTACACATTGCAGTTCTATACTGTAAACTCTACATCATGATCACCACCCAAAATAGTTTCCGTCCATCACCGTACACTTGTCTTCCTTTCCCCTTTCCAGCCTCCCCGTTCTATCTCAGAATCATCAGTCTGCTCTCTGTATGTGTCTAAGAGTTCACCTGGTTTGGTTGGTTCATTTTATGTGTCATATATAAGTAAAATCATGTAGTAATTTTCTTTCTCTTTGATTTATTTTGCTAAGCACAGTTACTCTAGATTCATCCAGGTTGGTGTAAATGGCAGGATTTTCTGTCTTCTTAGGACTGAGCAGTGTTTCATTGCTGTATAAACTGTGCGTTTTTAACCCACTCACCTGTCTTTGCACACCTTGCTTGTCTCTGTCTTGGCTGCTGTAAATAGTGCTGCGGTGAGCACAGGGGTGTGTGTATCTTTTCACATCGGTGTCTCCTCTCTTTTGTGAGGGAGAAATAAATACCCAGCAGTGGAATGGCTGGATTACATGGTATTTTGATTCTTAAGCTAAAATGTAAAAGCTTGGATTTAAAAAAAAAAATTAATAGTTAAAATCCATACAGAAAAAAATGAATAAAATGGAAAGGAAAATGTATTTGAAAGCCTCTCACATTGAGAGGTGCAGGTAAGGTAGATGCCCCCCCCCCCAAAAAAAAAAAGCCTTCATATTTTCTGCCTGAAGTCAGTATCATTGAAGCCAGCAGCACACGTGGTTGGTGTTTGCTTGGGGAGTTTAGTGTATGAACTTTCTCTAATGCTCCTTACCACAGCAGCCTTTTCCATCCCAGGTACCCAGGAAGCTCTCCTCTTCAATTTCTCTGCAGAGTGACCTCCAGCCTTGTGCTGGGTTGGAAGAAGGAGTTCACTGGGAATATGGGTTGAGACCACTGTCTTGGGGGACTCATGCCCTTCTGCCAAGCTTCCTTCATGCAGTCTGACATGTGCATGTACTATCTTGCATCACCTGTTACAGACCTGAATGTTCCCGTGAACACAGCAGAAAAGTGGCTCAACCCTCCCAGAGGGCTGTGCTTTTGACATCTTGGTTTTTGTTTGTTTGTTTGTTTTGTTTATTTCACCTAACAACAAACCTTGGTGTCTTTCTGTGTTAGCCCTCACAGACAGCTTTACTGTTTCAGCCTATGTGGTATTGCTCTGCGTGGCTGTGCCATGATTTATTTATCAGGACCCTGAGTGATGTGCATTTGGGTTGTCTCTTTCTGTTATTAAAAGCAATTGCTGCAAGCCGTATCCTGGAACGAAGATTGTGCTGGACGTGCACAAGTAGGTCTGTGGGGCGAATCACTCACAGTAGCTGGGCTGAATGTTTTCTGTTCTGATAAATATTGCCAAGTTGCCCTATACACAAGGCTTTACCAATCTGTAGTCTGACCAGAAGTAGACCAGAGGGCTGCTCTGAGAGGCAGAAGTAGTAGTTCATTTTTCGCTTGCTTTTCTTCTTAAAGTAAATAATATTTTTAAATTTGGTTGCATCTTGTTTCTAGTCTTTCTCTACAAGGTGCTTGTTCCTGTCTTTCCCTGTTTTCTTTGTGGTTATCTTTTCTAATTGAAAAGAAAGGGCTAAGGAAATAACCTTTATCATTTCTAGTCCCAGCACTTTTTCAGTCTATCAAACATATTCATTTATATCCCACACTTCCACACCTTGACTTCTCTTAATGACATATCTTGAAAGGTTGTCCACATAGTACATAGGAACCGCCTCCATGTCGCTTTCTGCAGTATCCCATCATGTGCCAGTACCGGGCTTTATCACACTCTGTAGGTCGCTTATGGAGAAATGGTTGTCTTGTTTCTGACCTACTATTAGCGTTGTAATGAAAAATCATGTGCTTGCAGACAGCTCATGTGAATCAGGAAGGACAGGTTCCTGTAAGGTTTTTGGATCAAGAGTAAATGCGACTGGAGCTATGTTTACTCTCCTACCAGCAGGGTATGAAGACCTGCCCACGTCCTCACCTGTTCTGCCAGGTATTTGTCAACTTGAAAAGAAGTGCAGCGCAGTTTCAGTTTATATGTCTCTTAACTGAGAAAGGCAGACATTGTAGTTTGGTGTGTACTGACCACTTGTGATTCTTTCTTCCTTACATTACTGCTATGGCTTTTTTTTTTTTTTTTTTTTTTTTTTTTTACAGGCATGCATCACAGCAGTGCTCCATTCTGAGCATGTGTCCTTAGGTGATTTTATCTTACAGATGTCACAGAGTGGATGGCGCAGGCTGCTGCACACCCAGGCTGCGCGGTGCAGCCTCCTGGGGCTGCTGCTGTGCATGGGCCCCCCGTGGGCACGGCCGTCAGCAGCTGGCGCACGGCTGCATTCCAGACTTGGTCCTTGCAGAGCTCGCCCTGCGGCAGTGAGGTGTGAGTCTGAGGGTGTCGCTTCCAGCATCGGGAAGTGGACAGCCCGCCTCGGCCTGACCGGCCTGTGCGCTGCCTTGACAAGGTTTCCATGTGAACTTCTTTGACTGTCGCCTCTATCTGGGAATGTTGCGTCCTGTTGCGTTTGGCGTGTCTGGTTGTGGACGTACACATCCTCACGGTCGTCAGTCTTGTCCTTGGCGTTTCCATCGTGCTTGAGGGATTCTCCTTGCCCAGGGATTAGGGAGACTCTGTAAAACTTCCTTGGCTGCACTGCTTGTGCTGACATCTATGACTTGTCTCAGATCCAGTAGGGTTATTTCTCCGATGAGAGTTCCTGTGTTTGCTTGTGCCCCTCTCTCTCCCCGGTGTCACCAGTCTGACTGCACTTGCTACTGTTTCTGAGCTAAACAGTTTCTCAGGATGCCCCAGACCTCAGGTGGCTTTGTCTTCGGTCTCGTTTCAGCCTAACAGATTGACACTGCCATATTTATGCCCATGTATTCATGAGTCGCTACTTCTGAGCAAAGACAGATTGAAATCATCAAACGCACATTTTCACGTTGCTCCTTTCCAGGAGCAGTGAACAGGCCCTCCTTAGGCGCAACATGCAGGAAGGGAGGTTTACCTTGTGGTCTCCGCTGTGCGGAATTCGCAGTTGTGCCCCGAAGAAGGGCAGAGCGCGATAACAAAGTGAGCTGCTGAACTTCAGCTCTCTAGCTGTGTCAGAGAGATGCTCTGTAGCCGTTGAGACCCTCTCTGGTCTGTGCACATTCTCTCCAGAGCAGGCGCGAGACCTGGCCGGGGAGATGGGAGTGACTTTGGGGCAAAGCAAGTCACCGCTACATCCTTTTCAGCCTCCTTGCCCTGTGGGAGCACTGTGTACCCACCTGGGGCGCTGAGATTTGGCAAGTGATCCACAGTTGTGATTTTTTGAATTCCAACCCACTGGCCTCATATTTCTTCTGCCTTGTTTCCGATTGTCAGCACTGGCCACCCTCCAGTTTGATTTTACCACTAATTGTGTTCCACGTTACCGTACCGAAATGAATCAAATCAAAATGCTTTTCCTGGAGCATTAGATAAAGCAGGCGAAGGTTCTGAGTAATGAGCAGATGCTGCTAATGCAGGGACAGTGGAGACCTTGCCAGGACTCCATCTGCTCCATGCTTGCCTGCCTTTGGCCTTGAGCCACCGCATTAGGGAATGGCAGCGGGCTTGAAACCCGCTCCCTGCTCCGACTTTGTCTTGAGAACTCACTCTTTGGTGAGAAATGAGATTACCCACTTCTGAGGTGCAAAGAAGTTCTTATTTGTCTCCCCAGACAGAAGAGGAGCAGCTAGAGCAAGTGCGTGTTCGTGTGTGGAAGCCTAGGTGGGACAGCCAGCTGCCGGCTCTCCAGGCAGGCGCCGTGGCTCGTCCTCCTGTGCAGCGCTCCCCGTGCAGTTGTCTGAACACGCGCTGCATTGTCCAGGACGGCCTGCCCCGGCTGCGCGGCGGTGCCTTTTCTTTCCTGAGGTGTTGACAGTGGGTGGGCACGAGTCTCTCCAAGCGCCTTCTGAGCGGTGACCCTTTTGAACAGTAGGACCGTGTTTTAGTCAGATACGGCAGCTTAGGTGTACTTTAAAGTTTTATTTGTACGTCTGCGTTTAATAATAAAACATCAGTTCTTTTGTAGTTTCGCTCATCTCTCTACTTCGATGGTGACATTTGAGTATACTATGCGGTCCTCCCCCCCCCCCCAGCAGAATAGAAGTTTTAGAACTCAACTTGTGTTACTGCGCTAAGCACTACTGGGGACGTGGCTAGCACAACTGGCTGTGGATTATGGAGAACTCTTGTTTTCTCTCTCAGTGCTTCTCTTGTTCATTCTTCTCAGAGACGTTTCAGTAACCAGTGCTCGTTTGCTTGGCACCTCTGCTTGCCCGTGGGTCTAGGGCTCTCACACAGATACGTGGCAACAAAGCAACGTGAAACAGCTTTCTGACAACCAAAAAGCTACCATGTGTAGCTAGAATACATTTATGCATTCAAACACTTGACAGAAGGAATGCTCCCGTTTTAATATTCACGATGGAATAAAGAGTAGAAAGGCAGAGCTCTTATCTCAAGAGGTTCTGGTGGTGTTGAGGGAGAATTTCTTCAGGCATTCAGCTTTAAAGTTGACTTCCATTGGCATGGTCTGGGGTGTCCGGTTATGTTCCATAGTTGTGGAGACTGTATTTGTGTGTTTATGTGATGGGGAAAGTTCAGTGAGAAGATTTTGACCTAATGTTTAACCCTTGCTGGTGGACACATTGACTATGTAGCAGGGTAGTATTCATCAAATGTGAGTCCAGGTGGGAGTTGAGAGTGGTAGGACATTTTCTAAAAGCTGTATGTTTTAGGGATCTGGATTTTGGACCTTGTAACTAAAGCATATTGTGGGATCTCAGTATTTGAATTTGATTTTGTGTTCACAGGTGCTTGGTACCAAGTGATCACCTAACGCTGTGGTAGTGCACTGTGTGCACATGGAGGGATTTGCAAATGAATTCTTAGAGGTCTACAAGCTCTTTAATTTCAGAAGCACCAGAGAGAGAGAGATTCTCATGCTCTAAGCACAGATTAGCAGATGAGCAACTATCTAGGGTAATTATGAAACTTTGAAGGTGCTGGTGAAAATAAATGTTTCTCATGCAGAAAAAGTGTGGCATTGAATTTATGATACAAGATTTGTTAAACCTTTGACTTATTAGGGTAATTTTACCCAAAAAAAAGTGATTTTTAATAAAATGCCGCATGGTGCATAACCTCCCAACAACTGTCCTGTCTTATTATTTCCTGTGAAGGTGAAAATGGAGAGCACCAATTAGCAGCACAGGGAAGAGCACAGTTTTGGGAAGGCAGTTGATACCAGGGGAACAAATTGTCCAAGTTCATAAGTGGACCTAATGAAAATGAAACATGAATTGGGGGGGAGGCAATAAAATTTAAAGTATGAGAATTTAATTTCCTTTGTAATATTTGTAGTTTGGATTATAGTTTTATTCCATTCTAAATCTTAGGACTCTGTTAAAAGCAGAACTAAATATACTCATAGAATGGGTTTTTGTTTTAAAAGCAGAATGTATGTACCTACATTTGCAGTTGAAAAGTCAGCAGGCAGTTCTGTGGAGCTGGACCGAGTCCAGGGAGGCCAGGGGCCAGGGCACATGGAGGGCAAGTCTGAGTGACCGGGTGTTTGGGAGGTTGGCAGTGCAGAGAGAGTGAAGAAAGGCAGGTGTAGAAAGCGGGTGACTGGAATGAAGTATGGGGGATTGGCTTGGAATAGGAAGCGTCGTCATGGAATTCAGAGTTTTCAGTACAGATAGGGAATAGATGTATGTGCGTTTACGTTCATGTGTGTCCAAGCTTTGTTTGCTGAGAAGGCATAAAGGAGCAAGAAGCAAGAGCCTCTTGGACAAAAGATGGACTCCAGGGCTGGGGCAGGGAAAGGTCAGAATAAGCCTGGAACACCTCATCGTCCCGGGAAGTAGGGAAGGCCTTGACGAACCATGGCCATGTGCTGGAAGAACATAGGGGCTACCTTGAAGGTCTTCCTGTTGGCCTGGGCTGGGACAGTATATTAGCATGAGTAATGACATCAAACTATAACCCTTTGGAAAAGAATAGGAGGTTTTGAGTATACACTGATAAGAATAAACTGGCTAAATAAAGGTGGGGTATGGATTTTTCTTACAGCAGAATGTCAGCTAATCAACATAGAAGGAATGATAGAATTGGAAAATCACTAATTGGCAATCATGATGATAATAGTTGACTCAGATTTGAAAAGTCAATTGATGCTAAACCTAGTATATGAGAATGAGGCTAGTGGTTAGGATTTTACATAGTTTCAATCTCCTTAGGAAGTATTTATTAAATTACAAACAGAGGGGGAAAAGGGAACTCTATCCTGGGGTATAGCCATCTTAACGAAATGGTCAAATCTAACACTAAGAATATTATCCTAATATTATTATTAGCATTAGGGTAGGAATAAATTGCTGTCTCACCAGCCAATGAAAATTCTTTTACAAGGCCGCTAATGCCATTTGAAGGACTCAGTCCCATAATGTAATCTAACCATGCTTACCTCCCAAAGAACTCATCTCCAAATACCACTGCATTGTTGATCCAGAGCTTCACCGTGTGAACTTGGGGGGACTCGTTCCATCTCTAACACCATCTATATGCTTTTTACAAAAAATCCACTTCTGGTAAAAGAATGGGAAAAGTTATCCGTTGTAAACATGGATCAAAAGAAAGCTAGAATGGTGTTATTAATTGCCGACAGTAATTTGGAATAAAGAATATAATTAAGGGTAAAAAGGGAGAGTTCATGATGATAAAGGGGTTAGTTCATGTGAATGCAAGAGTCCTAAATATGTGTCTTATAGTACAACTTTAAAATACATGAAATACACCCGACAGTAATGTAAGAAAAAAGAAGGCAAATTCATAGCAGTGGAAACTCGAGAGCACTCTTCTTAGTAATTGATGTGATTTATTAGTAATAAGTAGTAAGATCAGAGAAGAATTGAACATTATCAGACAACTTTACCTAATTGGTATTTATAGACTTCTACCCAACAGCTGTAATAAAATACATGTTTTTGTCAAGTACACTGAGGATGCTGATCAGGACTGTGCCCTATGTTGTACGGTCAGTTTCTGTACAAGTTTAGATGATCATCGTAGATCCTGCAGAGGTTAGAAAGCCTATACTGAAATATTATGAACAACTTTATGCTGGTAAACTTAACTTCCTAGATGAAATGGATAAACTGATCTTATGAAAGATACTAACTACCAAGAAGAAAAGATAGCTAGTATGTGAAAACAAACTACAGATTGATATTCCTCATGAGCGTAGGTGTAAAAATCCTCAACAAAATGTTATAAAAATGGAATCCTGAAATGCATTAAAGGGATTAATATAGCTAGTTAGGATTCATCCCAGGAATTCAAAGTTAGTTTAGCATTTAAAAATCAATTAATTCATCTTATTAACAGACTGTTAAAGAAAAGAAAAGCCATATGATCATCTCAATGAAACCAAAAAAAAAAGTCAATTTGTATTCATGACACGAACTTTAACTGACATAGAAGCAAACTCTCCATCTGCTTGGAGCATCTATGGAAAATCTATAACTAACTTCATACTTGATGGTAAGACAGCTCTTTGCCCTTAAGATAGAACAAGGATGTCCATTTTTATGGCTATTCCACAGTGTTCTGGTGTCCTGCTTAACAGTAAGGCAAGGAAAAAAGAAACACGCAGATGGGAAAGAAGTAAAATATCAGGATAAATTTTGTATGTATGAAATCCTAAGTAGTAAACAAAAGTATTAACAGAATGACTTTGTTTAGCAATTGATATGAGACCAGTTTGCAGAAATCAGTTGTATTTCAAGTTAGCAAAAATTAGAAAAATTGATGCTGCATCAAAAAAGTGATAGTTGGGGATTAGTTTGGCAAAATATGTGTAAGATTTCTGTGATGAAAACTGTAAAATACTAGAAATTAAGGGAGGTCAAAATGTTTCATTAACTGGAAGATTGAATGCTGTTAGTATAGGTATCGGCTCTTCCACAGATGATCTAGAGATTCAGACCAGTCCCGATCAGAATTCCTGTAGACTTTCTAATGGTAGAAATTGATAGGCCACTTCTGAAATCGTAGTTCTAAGGTAATTTAAAATTAAGGAAAAGGTATACATATTTGTGTACACATACATTTGTGTACAGCATTTGTGTACAGCATTTGTGTACAAGTACAAAGTTGAAGGATTTATCCTAATTTCAGGATTTATTTTGAAACTATTATAATCAAAACAGTATAATACTAACATAAAAATAGACCGAGAGACCAGTCCAGGAAAAAGAGCCACCTTCTGATTTCATCACAAAGGTGCCAAGATCACTCAGTGAGGACACGATCATTTCAACAGATGATGTTGAAACAATCGGTATTCCTTTTTCTACCCATGACTGTCTGCTTTTCATGTTACATGCAGTTTCATTTAAAAAGGATTATGAACTGAAAAGTAAAACTTCTAGATAAAAATAAAGCAGGAAATCTTTCTTCTCTTGAGTTGGGCAAGGACACAAAAGAAAAATAAGTTAGACATCATAAAAATGAAGACTTTGTCCACTCAAGATGCCATAAAGAAAGTGGAAAGACACGTCATAGTCTGATAGAAAATGTTTGTGGAACATATGTCTGATACGTGACATGCATCCAGAATATATAGTTTCACAATTCAAGTGAGATGATAGCGAATTAAAAATGGCAAAAGATTTGAATTAACCCTTTACCAAAGAAAGTATACAACTGGGCAGTTACATATGAAATGATATCAAAATCGTTAGTCCCTAGGGAAATGCAAGCCACTGTGAGGTAATGCATAAAAAGTCTGATCATACTAAATGCTAAGAGTGGAGCAATGGCACAGCTGCTTTGGAAAAAGTTGGTTTCTTATAAAAGTAAACATAAATTCATATCACCCAACAAAGAGCATAAAAACCTATATTCACAGAAAACCTTATACTTGAATATTTATAGAATGTGACTCATAGCTGCAAACTGGAAGCAACCCAGTTATCTATGAACTAGTGAATGTTGTGGTGTATGGATACAATGCAGCAGCATTTCAATTAGTGGAGAAAGAATGAAAATAGAAAGTCAAGGTTTGGCATGCACCACACTAATAGTCACTGCAGGCAAGAATCATCAATGGATGCTAAAATTAGTATAATAAGGAACAGGAGTTTTCTTAGTCGCAAATTATCTCTCCACTCAAGAAAAATAGTAACTTGACAGTGGAGAAGCCCAACAAATAACACTGAGTGAAAATTACTGTCTCACCAATATCAGAAATTGATGATATACCAGCTGATGATTGTACAATGAGCAAGGACATTACCTCTGTGCTCTTTTCACCAAAATTGTGCAACCTGCTTTTTAAGCATGAGCAGATATCAGACCATTGAGAGACTTTCCACAAGACAAATGAGCAGTGCTCTTGAAGTGTCAAGGCACAGAGAGGCCAAGGAAACTGAGGGATCGATTGGAGTAAATGAAGGAGACATGACAAGTGGAGGCATTATGGAATTCTGCATTGGATTTTGGCCCCCAGAAAGGATATTGGTAGACAATAAAATTCAAATGGAACCTGTAGACTAACCATACTGTATCAGAGTTAAATTCCTGACCTTGATCAGGCTACTGTGCCTAGTAAAGTGTTAACATTTGGGGGCGCTTGGGTGCAGGGTATACTCTAACTGTATAATTTTATTCCATCTTCTTTGAAGTCAGTGTTGGGGGTATAGAGATGAACATAGCTGCTGTCCAACTTCTTTGAAGTCAATTCTTTTTTAAAAGTATTAGATTATTAAGTACAAGTCTAGATTGTTATAGAAACTGTGTGCTATTTTATAACTAAGTAGTTTGGAAAATAATGGACTGGTCTCTTTCCTGTTGTCTGACTGAGTTTCTGATGGATACATAGTTAGGAATTAAAAGCCTTATTTCTAGATGTTGCTGTTTATATTTGGGCTCTCCACCACCTTTTAAAATGCATCATGGTATCTAGTCTATCTACTGAATTTCCAAAGAATACTTTTAAAAGAGTGGTGTAGCCATTTTAAAAGCTCCTAATATATAGAAATATGCCCAAACCAGGCATGGTGTTGCGTACCTATAATCCAAGAGCTGGGAGGCAAGAGGCCTGGGATCATTTGAAGACTACCCTGGCCAACATAGCAAGACCTGGTCTTGAAAAAGCAGCTGGGCATGGTGGTGGGCACCTGTAATCCCAACTACCTGGGAGGCTGAGTCTGGGATCGCTTGAGTCCACGGGATCGGAACTGCCCTGGGCAACATAGCAAGACCTAGTCTCCAAAAAAAAAAAAAAAAAAAAAGAGAAATATGCCAGAAGTCAGATTTTTTGACACTACTTAAAACTCATAGTAAACCATTTTGGGGGAAAGCTTTCTGTGTAAAAAGCTGTCTATGTAAAGGGGCTAGTTAAAATTATGCCAGGGGATAAACGAAGTCTGAAGACCTCAGGTGTTGCAAGGCTAGTGTGCCGTGGTCCGGAGACCAGGGGAAAAGACTGCAGTGGGTGGTTGTGGTCGCAACAGGGGCGGTAGAAGGCACGGGATGCTAGAGCCCCTGCTGCACACCCGGGCTCCCTGTGGCTCTAGGGGCAGAGTTGAGTCACCTGTGACTCTGGGTTACCTGGGGTGCTCATTCTCTCATTCTTGATCTCACTGGACATTTGGTGACACAAATCTGATTGTAGTTTTACCATAATTTAAAATTTTGAAGGTGGTGGGAGAACCCTGGGATAGACAGCGATGTAAAATGAAATAAATTTAAAAAAATACAGAATCTCTGGAAAAAAAATTGGATTTTTTTTTCTCTGCTTTTTATTTGAGCTGTTTAATGTTTTCATTGAAAAGAAGTTAATTGATAGTAAGATTGCAGGATCCCCTGAGAATTTGGAACACTCTTACTAAAAGCTGCAAAATGACATCCCTGGAATTTTCATTGTAAGTCTTTTCTGAGAAGGCAGTTTGCATGGAGCTACTGAAAACATTTGCAAAGCAAATGTATATGCTTTTACTTTTGTAGCCTTTCAAAGTATTTTTAAGTTCTCTTATCACAGGAAATTCAAGACACAAAGTAGAGTAGTTTGATGAACAGATTCATCACTCAGGCTCAGTCGTTACCAGTGCCATTATTAAATAGCTCATTTTTCCTAAATATTATAGAGCTAAGTCACTCAACATATGAGCAGCACTGTTTTTGAAAATAGGACATATTTTCCTTGCAGCAGTTAAGTAGTAGTTGTATTTAAAAGAAGAGAAAGCAAGGAGGCTGATACTAGCTGCCCGTCCTGGAACAGCCTGTGCCAGGCTGGCCTGCCCGAGCCTGAGGGGCTGGTGGGGCCATCCCGGGCTCCTGGGGAGGTTAATTCACCCAGTGATGGGGCAAATGTAGAATTTGAAGTTTCAATGTAATTTTGTGCCTCAGAGTCAAATGCTGACTATAGATTCTTGGGAAGTGTGACTGGAAAACATTAAAACATGCCATTTGTGATCCTAGTAATACTTATAAAGACGTATGTACATTTATAATAGACGTTTGAATATAGTGTGACATGCAGAAAAATTCAGTAGCACCAAAGATGAGCGAGTCCAAGGCCCGTGCTCTTTCTCTACCTGCCGTCTCTCCCTGTCTCTCCTGTAGAGGCATGGACTGTTCCCTGGTGCTCCCTGGCCTGGGGGTGGGGGGCGGCTCTCCCGGGTGCCTGTTGTGTCTGAGCGCACTGCTGGGCAATGCTGGCTGGAGTCAGTGGCTCTGCACAAGGCTGGCGTCTCTTTTACGTTATCGCTGCTCCTCCTTGGGGAGGAGCTTTGACGTCTCCACCATCAGTCTCTCCCCCCTCCCCCTTCGCTGTCTTTAGTTCTTTATCACTTTGTTGTTGTCTTGCATGCGTTTATGCCTCGTTTTCATTGCACTGTCCGTCTGCATTTCTGAATCTCTTGAAATCTTTCTGTTTTGTGGTCTCACGTCTGGTCACTGCTTTGCTTTTGCCCTGGCTGGTCATTCATCAGTCCGCAGACCTGTTCAGGTTCTCTCCTTAATCTAAAACCAGCTCCCGAAAGGCTTCCTCTGACCATGTTTTTGCTGGGAGCGGCTCGGCTCTAGGGCTGTGTGCAGCGGGGCGGGAGTGGTGACAGTGACCGCCAGGCGGCATCCAGGCAGAGAATCAGCTTTCTTCTTTGTCCAGTACCCTCCATGACTCGGTCCTTCCTTCTCATCCCTGTTGCCACTGACCACTCATCTCCCATGAAAGCAGACTTCCTTTTGTCCTCTCGGACTTGATGCCTCCTCACGTCTGAGGCCTCTCATTCAGAGTGATGGTGTCTGGATGTAATAAAGGGATGCTTAGTGAGTATTAGGGGTACATTTTAATTTCTGTTAAAGTGCTTTTTTCTCTTGTTGCAGAATTCCTTCTGACTCCCACTTGCTTTCTTCTAGGAGAATGTTTACTTACATGTTGAAGATTGAGATTGCCAGCTGTCCGTATCTGCAGTCCGCTCCACTCGGTCTCTGAACTGCGGTTGATTGATTCCGTCTGCTTAACTGTTATGAAACAGAGACCAAGCCTCAGGTGTTTATTGTGCAAGCTCAGGAGGATAGAAGCTGTGGCTTGCAAGGCATTCTAACCAGGAAAGCACTAAAGACCTCAGACAAACTGTATTTCAAGAGGTCGCTGGTCTCTAACTTTCTAAACTGTTAACCTGTTTTAAATTTTATGGGGCTTGCAAAAGATCAAAGGGGTGGGGCAATACCAGTTGTGTTTTTTCCCAAAACCAGTTCAGCAGTTATTTACCTTTCAAGCAATTAACATAATTACCATTATGCTAAAAAGTAATTTTGGAAAGTTCTGCCCTGAGCTCTTACGACTCCACTGGGACAGTTTTAGTTGGGACTTATCTTTTTGATGGAAGCCTAATTGCAATTTTGGCTTTGTGCATGCAAACAGAAGCAGCTAATTGTTTAGGCAAATAGCAGATTAATTTAAATATGCATCCCTAATAAAACAAAAATGGTATCCATTATGGTCCTTGTTCCCATGACGAGGAATATAAATATTCTGTGCAAGTACCATTAGGCGGAGGTCTTAAGGATTGTCGACATTATTTCACAGTGGTAGCACTTTCCAGATACCGAGTAATCTTTACAAAAGCTAACATAAATCAGTTTAAACTCATTTAGATCCCATTTCCACTATGTGCAGTTTCATTACCACACTCTGGCTGGCCTCCTTTGGGAGGTGGGAGGGGCATGCTGTAAACTGGCATGGGTGCCCATCCACAGCTGCTGAGCGGGCTTTATGTCTCCTCGAAAGACTGGCCATCGTTACTCATGTCATCGTTAATGACTGTTACTTGTCTAGGGCGAGGCGGAGTTCCTTCCGCCCTGCTGCCGCTTGTCAAGGTGGAGGTCCTGAGCCCCGGGAGCAGGTGGACTGCCAGGCCCTTCTTCCGCCTACTTCCTCAGCGATGGCCTTCACACACTGTCTTCCTTCTGGGTTCTCTAGGAACCCTTTACTTTCCTCTGTGTCCCTTTCATATTTCTCAGGAATGAAACAGTGTTGTCCTGATCCCTGCTCTAGCACATAATGAAACATCTCTTATCCAGCTGTTGAGATTTCTGGTCAGGGAGAAAGAGGTACCTGCTCTCTGTTCAGTTTCCCTGGTGTGGGCACATGGAGGACTGTACGCTCTGCTTCTTTGGAAGCATGCCGGGTGCAAGGCCTGGTGGCCATGGCTGCCCTAGTAGTGACTAAGGAGTTCCACGGAGCTGAGATTGCTGAGATGTAGTCTTGTTCTACCTCGGCCTAGTGCACGGGATGAAGGCAGCAGACATGGTTCGGGGAGTCCCCTGGCCCTGAGGGGCAGACTTCCCCAGGTGGTGGGTCCAGCTCCTCTCCTCTCTCCTGTTAGCAGTTCTGCCCTGGGGCCACAGCCAGTTGTGGTGGCTTTCTTCCCCCATTGATTGGTAAAGGAGGGGCCTCTTTCACGTTGCGCATTACTGTGGATCCGGGGTTTGATTCCCCAGTGCCAGAGACGATGCGGGTAGAATCTGTGACCGGTCACCTCAGTCGTGGTTTCACCTTCCTGTCTCAGTGGTTCCTGACGCACGCTGCTTGTCCCCCCAGGTGGTGAGTGTGCCCAGGGCTGTTAGTACTTCCTTTCCTCAGCATTATTTCTGCAGCCGGAGAGATGGGATTTTCCATTCCTGGTGCAGGTCTGATTGAGCTTGAGAAAACCAGAGGGGACAGCTCCCCCCACCCCGAGCCCACCCCAGCCCCTGTCCACATGGAGGCAGAGGCCAGCTTCCCCATCCTGAGATCTCTGGACCCGGAGTTCCTGAGACACTGGAGAGATCCTGTTCTTTACGCATTAGATGAGATGCTCCTGGATGTCACAAGACTGTCATCTCCATGCAGTCAGGGCTTTTTATGTTGTCCTGCTCATTGCGGTTTCCCTGGCGTCTCGATGAGTAACTGATCCAAAGCAGGGGCTGGACGAATACGGGTTGGATTTCTTGTTGCATTTGGTCCCTTTCTGGCTGCATATTGGCTGACAGGGGCAGCTGTCAGCTATCACAGTATAAACAATCATGTATTCACTACTCAAATTCCTGTAGTTTGGAGGTTGCATAAGTAGACTTGCTTTAACTGTGTCAATTTAGAAACTGGCCACCTCTAAAATGCACTTTCAAGGGTATGACTGCTGTGTCTGTTCCACCTACCTTGACACTTTGTGTTTGGGGTCAGACATCCAACAACCTAATTGCAAAGTGGAATTATAACTCTTACAAGGCTGCAGGAGTTAATAATGCTAGAAGAGACATTGGAACAGCACTGAAAGTAGGCGTTACATGGGCAAATATGTGACTTTTTAAATAAGGGTTCTTCAAAAGATAATTGTGCTTGCAAAAATATCAGTGTGTGTGGAGTTTACAACATAGGTAGAAATAAAAAAGTATGATAATAGTAACACAGAGATGGGGAGGTTAGAGGAGGGAATAGAAGTCCTCTGCTATATAGTTCTTAAAGGTATGTGAAACAGTGTTGTTACCTACGGGTAAACTGTCCAGTAAACTGTCATAAGTTGCAGGTGTATGTTAAAGCCCTAAAGCAACCAGTAAACTAACAGCAAAGAATTTTGGTTAGTAAGCCAAAAAATGGAATAAAGGCATACTTATTCCAGATAATTCCAAAAAAAGAAAAAGGCAGAAAAGAAAGGGGAACAGAAACAGGGAGCAAATAGGACAAATAGAAAAGAAGCATCCTTGTTAATAATGACCTCAAGTATAATCTCTATGTGCTAATTAAAAGCAAGACCAACTATATGCTCTACAGGAGCCCACTAAAATATAAAAGCACAAAGCAAGGCAAAAAGGATGAAAAAACATATACTACATTAACACCAAAGATAGCTGGAGTAACCATGTTAATATCAAAGTGATTTTGGAGTGAAGAATATAAGCAAAGATAAAGAGGGACATTTCATATCATTAAGGATCAACTCCTTAAGCGGACATAGCAAATACGTCCTAAATGTTTATGTACCTAGCATGATCTCGGGGGTCTCTAAATGTTGGCAGCACCATTGATGAGTATGGACCTGACCTAGTGAACATTTAGCAGTTGAAGTAGAGAAAGCTGACAAAGCTGATCCAGTTGGCTTCCAGAAGAGGACATTGCCATTAAGTTGAGGGAATCCTAGAAAATATTCTCCCAGCGACCCTTTTTAGGACAGCTCTGTGAACTCAGCCTTGTGGTGAAGAACTTTCATAGCAGGCAATTCTGTTGGAATCAATGATGCCAACAAAACCAGTATTGATTAATAATGAAAAATGTGTTTATAGATAAACTCCATGTGTGCTAAGAGTTGAGCAGTGGTTGAATAACTCCCACATTTGGCAGCTTGAAGGGTGGGTTTGATGGAGTGAATCAGTTACTCATGGAGCTCATAGTTATTTTATGCTCTTGCAAATGCAGCCACTTACCCTGCACTTTCCAGTTATTTCAGCTCAACATACTCACCTACCAAAGAGGTTTTGACCCTGTTTAACACTGGGATCTTCTGTTGCTTCTCTTTGTAAAGGGAGGGTGGTGATGCTTCTCCCGAGATGGAAGTGAGCACTTGAGGAGGGGCGGACATGAAAGGGTCTCTGCACTCAAGAGCTTTCTGCGAAGAGCAATTTTTCTTTCTCTTTACCGTTTATTGTCAGGTCTGCAAACAAATGCAGCACGCAAGTATTTGGGAGAGCCACGTCTTGGAACATGCCTGTCTCCTTTGCAATGTGTAGAGCCATTGGCATTTTCTGTAGCATGTCTGTCTCTTCTGTGTCAGAGTGGAAAGAATTTGCCAAAATATTTGCCAGGGAATGTGTTGTGCAGTCTTTTCCTATCTGCGTATCTCCCAAGTTTATCGTAATTCCTAGAAAAGTACACTGTTTTACATCTGAAGCAACATTTAACTTGAATGTTTATAATTTGCTTTTATTTATAAGCATTTAGCCTACTGGAAGTCTTGCAAAGCAGACTTAAATGTATTATTTTCTCCTGACTGTATTTATGTAGTGCTGATTGTACTTGATAGTAAGAACATAAATTCAAAGCACTTACTATTTACCGAAAGCATGAGGCCAAAAAAAAAAAAAATTATGTTTTAAGTAATACAGAGTCATAGAAATAGCACTGTATTTTTGGATTAGCTATAGAGAACATTAGTATTACCGATCGATTAAATATGCTTTATGACGTGGCAGTCGCTGTGGAAAATATCAAAACAAAAAGTGAAAATGATTGATTTGTTTCCAGCATTTTGCTTAGTTTCTTTGCTTCCATCTGCCCAGCAGTCCTCTGTGGTAGACCATGCTCGCTTCAGTTTCACAGACGAGGAATCGGGCTCACAGCTCTTCAGTGTACCGCCCAAGACCATCGGTTGGCTGAGCAGTGGGGCTGTACTTGAACTCAAATACCACAGGCTGTTTTTCCCACAAATGATTTGAGTGCATTTGGAAAAAAAAAATCCATTGGAATTGGTGTAAAACATGATCTTGCAGGTGCAGGAAGTAATTACTTTTCTTGGGTAAATCTTTGAGGGCAAAGAAATAGCTTAGTGGGTATGAGTGTTGAAAGAAACTATTTGAAGAGAAAGAACACATGGCATTCCGAATATAGAATAGTTTCTATTTCTTAGAGAAAAGCTCGAGTTACTGTGTAACTGATACTGTTATTTTCCTGATATTTTCCTCAGTTACTGAGGTCTCAGACCTCAGCATCCACCCCCAGACTTTCTGTTGCCTGAAGGTTTGCATTTCTAGCAAGCCCTCAGGTCACGCTCCCACAGCTGCTGCTGCTGCTGTGGAGCACACGGTTGGATGTCACTGCTGTAGACAGTTTGAGAAAGGTGGGGATGTGGTCAAATTCATCTCGTGATGGCTTTCAAAGGATTGGGGGAGAAGGGTGAACAGGTAAATTGGGGATTTTTCACAAGTATGAGACAGCCAAGCTCACAGTTTAGGATGTATAACCAGTGCCACTGCTCGCAGCCACTGGAAGAGCTGGTGGTGAGGAAAGATTTAAGGTGCTTCTAAGGAACCACTAGACTGTAGGTTGTTTTCAGACATCCCGATGTCTAGCACAGTGCCTGCCATATGCTAGGTACTCCATAATTGACTGATTTGTGAATGGACAAATAGAAGAATGCATAAGAACTCTGTATGTTAACACTATTTAGCAATTGGTACATTTATCTACTCTTTCTGGGTCACTGTCAAAAGTATTTTTTAAAAGTTTATCATGTTTGGTAAATTTCAAATTAGGCAAGGGGGTGAGAATAGGCAGTAAAATTTCCTTCTACTTTTGTCCCTTTTCCCTGGTTTCTTTCCTTAGGGGCAATCACTGTAAATGATTTCTTGTGTATCCTGCTGGAACATTCCAGATATGCACGCGTGTGTGTGTATGGAAGATTTTTAAAACACAAAAATAATGTGTCACTCTCACTATCCTGTATCAGCATCGCTATTGTGGCCTTTGCATTTTTTATTTAACAATAGATTTTGTTGATCAGTTCATATAGCTTCTGTGTAAGAACTCTTTTAACTGCTCTTTTTATTTGCATTCCAAACTGTGAAGTTGCCATTATTTAAGTGGCTCTCTGTTGATGGATATTTAGATGGCTTACTGCCTTTTGACATAATTAAAACATTACAGGACTACTGTATGTACATTTGTAATTTGGTAAATTGCTTCCAGAGTAAGTAGTTTACATTCCCTCCAATTGTTTGAGAAACTTTTCTTGAAAGTAAAATGATATATGAGAATTTTCATCATGGTCAATTTGATTGATGAAAAATACATGTTTGTGTTTTTCTAATTGTGAGTAGGGTTTTACATTTTTTTATGTTTATATGTCAGTTGTAGTTCTTTTTCGGTGACTAGCAAGTTCATGTTCTTTTTTTTAAATTCATTCTTTAGATTTTATACAGTATCAGCATATGGTTATTGGAATGCCTTCCCCTCCCGCTGATGCCCCCTCTGTTCACTCAGACCCCTCTCTCCTTGTTTGTTATCTGTGTTGAGTCCTTTGGTCTCTTTGTTTTCTGTGGCATTGTCCTTTTCTTGGGTGAGGGACTGTGATCTTGGGATATAGCAAGCGGTGCTGGTAGGTGTTCAGTCTTAACTTTGCATTGGGTAGCCATTTGGAGTCTATTAGTGTCTTCTCCTTGTGGACTGTATTCTCCAATCATCAGTTCTGTGTCATTCATTATAGAAAAAAAGGTTATGAACAGACATCTTCTGAAGGCCTTTGCAGATCGTTTCCTCTCCTTCAGATTGTAGCTTTGCTGTGGGGCTGAAGCCCCAACTCTGTGACCTTCCTCGCCTGTGGAATGGAGAGGGGCACCCTGCTCTCTTCAGTGACCTATCAGCCCTTAGATTTTGGCTCGTCTACTCGTTGTGAGACCATAGGTATGACTCTGTGAAAGGTGATGTCCATGATCATTTCTCCAGTCCACTATACAATGGCTTTCTCGATATTCCATCTCTTGTGTTCCGCTCAAATGTGTGGGCAGGATCTTTATCTGGTCCCTCACCAATTCTATCAGTTCTGTGGGTTATTAGTTCTCATTCCTTCTGAGGATTAAGTGGGGTGAGGGTGAAAGAGAGGGGACACCTTTATAGTCCCTCCCCACCACCTAGCCCATGCACCCTGGCTGGCCCAGAGCCCACCTGAGCCAGCCGACCACTCCCCACCCACCAGACAAAAGCGGAGAGGTGATTGCGCGCGCGGAGGCAGGGCTGCAGCAGCTGGCGAAAACGGAGTGGCCACGGATGCGGGGCCTAGCCATGTCCTGTGCTGCAACCCCCTCACCCCCGCGGACCCAGAGCCCACCTGAGCCAGTCCAAGTTCGTGTTCTTTGCTCACTTTTCAGTTTATTTTTCTTTTTGAAGCTTAGAAACCCTTTATATGTTAAGAAATTTGTTACATGGTGGGGGTTCTGGAATTGTGCATATGAAGTGAATTTAAAGCTATAACCTGCATCTTTTTTCCTACATAGGATTTCTTAATATTTGGGATCTCAGGACCGGAAGATATCCCATTCATCGTTTCGAGCACGATGCGAGAATACAGGCAGTTGCCCTCAGCAAGGAAGATGCGACTGTTGCCACGGCTTCTGCTTTTGACGTTGTCATGCTCAGCCCCAACGAGGAGGGGATCTGGCAAATCACTGCAGAATTTGAAGTTCAGAAACTGGTAAGCTTTGAGCTTGGTCATTTTATTTTCCAGTCAGGATCTCTATAAGTAACGCTGTTGCCAGCTCTCATCCACTCAAAGAGTTCTCACCATCGCAAATCTCAGAGCTGCTCTAGGAACAGGATTCAGCATTTCCCCACCACCAAGAAGTCAAAGGAGCTTAGAGCTGTGGATTGACTTGCCTTTTCTCAGAGCCAAGAAGCTGTGGCTCAGATCTTAAGCCTGATTTCTGGGCTCGAGCTTCTCATCGCTCTGCTCTGCATTCTCCCTGATGGGAATGGGATGCTCACCCCTGTGTGTCTGAGCTCAGCTTCTGGCCTGATGGGTAAGTGAAAATGAGTTCCGTGGCATCATCCCAGTCCATGTGGGAAGGATGGTTTCCATCCTACGCTTTTCCAGCCCACCTCTCCCACCTGGAATTGAGGCTACCTCTTGAGAAGGAATAGATTTAAGTTCCTGTTGTTGGATGTTGTTGGATGGCCGTGTCCAGAATGTCGTCATGTGTGAAGCTAGACCCAACCATAAGAGTTCTTCATGTAGAGCTCTTTCTGAGTTCGGTTGTCTGTGAGTCTACATTTGTGTGGTGGGAGATGATTTGGTGGTAAAGAAAGTGCTCAGCTCTGTCTGTGCTGGATATGGGTTAAACAGTCCTGTCTTTGGCATTTGCGGGGACAAAGATTCCTACACTGAATCATGAGCCGATGGCCTGCCTGCAGCACACTGTTCCTCTCCCTTTTCCTCTTGTAAAATCCCATCAGACTTGAATGCCTAAGAAGTGGGGTTGCTGCGTCACTTCCATAAACTTCTTGTCTCTCTAGTGAACAGTCTCTGCTATTCGGGTATATTGTTCCCCCCAGATCCCCTGATGTTGTCATCTCATCCTGGGGTTTTGTTAGAAAAATGCAAAAGGAGCATATTTCTGTTTGTTCTCAAAGTGACTACAGCCTGTACCATTTGGTCTCCAACTAAGGAACACTACAGAGGAGCGATAATTATAAAAACTCCATGGGATGTGAGTCCCTTTCTAAAGCATAAATCCTGTCTTGGCGTTAAGGTGGCATCCTGGCACAGACTGGACGCTTTTTGAAGTAGTTTGCAGCTCCCAGCAAATGGCACAGCCACTGTCAGTCTGAGCCTCTAGGGCTGTCAGAGGCCCAACAGTAAGAAGAATTAAATGGCGACATGGAGGATGTTGATTTTAGGAAAATCAGAAATGGCTTTTAGAATAGGGGCGAGAGGATTCAAACAGCCGTTGCCGGAGGCTTGTGTCATGGCACATTGTACGTGTTATTTCTCACCCTGGACGAGGGGTTGCCCCAGATTGCACTCTCTGGAAAAGGCACGCCCTGGCCCGGAGAGCTGGGCCACTTTTGTCTTCCCCAGATCTGCTCCCTGTGTCCTGATGGCAGGGTTCCCGGGCTTGCAGGGCTCGCCTAGAACATCCGTCCTTTGTGCTGGGCCCGGCCTGGGATGCGGGGCTGCCACTGCTGGACCCAGGGATTAGCGCGTCACCCGGATGTTTACTCTCGCCAGCTCTCTGGGCAGTCCTCAGGATTCAGGCTTTTGAACTACTTTGGCTTTCTGTCAGAGCACTGCTGTCTGTTTTTCACTGTGGATTTTCATAATTGCACAGCATGGCTCACCTGCTTTCGGACATTCAGACTCGATTCGAGGTGAAAAGCTGATGTAAATTGCGCTCAGGGGACGGGTGTCATTCACAGACATAGGAAGGCAGATGATTCTCGAAGGGAGCAGCTTATACCTGTGTGTATCCGAGAAAGTGGTAGCAGCGGCCCAATCAGGAGCGCTGCGGTGGCACAAAGACACTTGTATGTCATGGCCTTCGCCCCCAGGACACTGAAATGGGAGTGAGCAGACAACTCAGAGACCGCTCACCTAATTAACACATTTTTGGTATTTGCACAAATGTTAAAATGTGGTCTTTTTTTTCCCCCCTCCTTTTGGCCAGTTTAGAATGGAAGGGGTTTTATTATTTCTTGTGGGAAGAAATACTGCTAGAACCTTTCATTGTTGAGCAGTTTCCTCTTTCCCTCCGTGAGCTGCCCTATCCGGAAGACTGGCACCGGGTGCCGGGCGCCAGGCATGCCTCTGCCCGCTGCTCTCTTCCTCACCTTGCTTCCTCCTCCCTGCCTACCTCCGAGGTGATCCCATTTGCCTCTGTTTGCCCAGAAAGTCTCTATGCTTTGATCAGCCATCACATGGCATCACGTGATGTACTATGATGTACGGGCATAGCTGTACTAAAAGTTATTAACGAGGCATTTTATTTCCCAGTTTTTAGTGCTGACAAAATAGTGCTGCAGCAAGTAAGTTTGTAACACGGTCATTTTCCTAGGTGTGCATTTACTTGTAAGTAAATTCCTAAAGGGACTTGCCAGTCAGCTCTCACGTGCATCGGGCATCACCGTGTTGCCGACTTACCCTCCAGCTTACCCTCTGTAGCATCCCAGCAGCCAGAAGTATGTGGGATTCGTAAACATGGTTTTAAGTTTTACTTGTCCTTGGTTTGCTTGTTTTCCTTATGTTGCACATACAGGCGAATTCATCCAGTGACTCTCAGGTCTTTAACTCTTCATTCTCTGACAGGTCGACTACCTTGAAATAGTCCCAGACACCGGGAGGTACCCTGTGGCCGTGGCTACCGCTGGAGACCTGGTGTATCTGCTCAAAGCTGATGACTCTGCCAGAACCCTCCATTATGTCTACGGCCAGCCTGTCACCTGCCTGGACGTCTCAGCCACCCAGGCTGCTTTTGGCGTGAAGAGTCTGGGATGGGTGTACGAAGGAAACAAGGTACAAACGTAGGGTGTTTGGTTGACAGAAAAGAGCACTGCTTTAATCCTTCCAGACAGCAACTTAAAGATCAGAGCTCTCGATTACATTTTTTTAGATGTGTTCAGGCAATCTGTCAGTATGGTGGGAAAAGGAAATCCAAGCACTCCAACAGCATAGAAAATGAAAAGTAACGGTTTTCTTCCTCCTCCTTTCTCGGAGCCCCACTCCACCAAAGACACTTAGAATCTTTCAGGAATTCATGTAGAAAAATCTACTAGGTACATGGAAGGCAGAGGTAGGCATATGTGCACACTCAGATAGCGAGAGCCTTGCTGACCGTTCCGTGCTCAGCAACCTGTGCAGGGCACCCCACATCAGCACGTGCAAGCACGCTCTCGGGGGCCTGGTACGTTTCCAGCTCTGAGTCTGTCTAATCTGTCCTCGGCCAGTGGGCATTTAGGTTGCTGTGACGGTGTGTGCTGCAACTTGTCAGAGTGTTGGTAGCGTGTTTCTGGGTGAGGTTACCAGCGGCGATGATGGTTGGTCAGAGGCTCTGTGCACGCGGATGCTGGTGGCACTGCCAGGTCCTGCTAAACTGGTTGCACCAGAAGTTACAGTCTCACCACTCGACCTGAGTCAGAAGCAAGTAGACAAGCCTTTCATTGAAAAAACTGCACGATGACTAAATTCTATCACGGCCTAGCGGTTTGTGCTCCTGAGTCTAGTCCGGGTGCATATTCGTGAGTGTCTTAACAGCCAACTTCTAATACTCTTATTCTTCCAGTGGACTCCAGGGAGAGGGATGCTAGTTTTGTTTTCCTCTGATTTGCCGGATCTTGATCCTGCTGGCAGTGGGTCTAGTCCCCCATAGTGGAACTGCTCTGAGTCCGGGGGCTCCTCTGCCAATACCCTTCTCCCCAGGAAGGAGGACTTCCCCACGCAGCAGCGTGCAGACAAGAGCCGGGTTCTGGGTGCACACCACCTGTGCCTGGCCCTGGCCGTCCTGCCTGCCACCCTGAGTGGCCCATAGCAGGTGACTTAACCTCCTCCATCCTTGGTTTCCTTTTTTCTAAGAGGAAATTTGTGGCACTGCCTACTTCAGAGAATGGTGGGGTAAAATGTCAACCTGAGATGCCCTTGGCACAGTGCCTGGTGCCTGGTGCCTTGAGTCTTCATTTCTGGGTGCCTGTTCCTGCTACACTCGCAGTTTCAGTCTGGCCTCAGTCCGGCCTCAGTCCTGGTTTTCACACAGTTTCTCCCATGCACACGATCAATTCCCATTTACTTATGTACAGCTTCACAGCTCAGTAGATGCTCAAAGAAGTAAAGCGCCCTGGATTCCAGCTAGAGATTCTTCATCCGGGAAGGTGGAGCACACGGGCTCGTGTGGTTTGCTGCACCCTCCCCGTGGCGAGAACCTGCTGTGCCTGCCAGCGGCTCTGGGGCATGTGTTCCGCAGGTGTTAACAGGAGTGCCAGGCTGTGACTCCTGTGTGTGGTCTTCCAGGGACGTGGAGGCAGGGCCAGTCCTTGGTTGTTTCAGGTGGCTGCCACAATCTCAAGCTCTCTGATAGGTTTCTAAGATGTAGTCCGGCAGTCTGTCAGCAGTTACCTCTTAGGCTATGGAAAACTTCCAATCTGTGGTGAGCTTATTTGGTGAGAAAAGAGAAACTGCATTCTTTCTGTCCATTGCACTCTCAAATTAGAGTCAGTACGTTTATTTCTCAAATTTCCAGTCTAGTGAGGTGACCGTTACGTTGACTACGACCAGCTGCATTAATGTTTTCACAGCTTTAATAATTTTTTTTTTTTTAAATCTGGCAGGTTCTGTATCTCTTTGACTTATCCGAAGGGGTCATTTCTGGAAAGTGATAATCATAATGGGAATATTTGAGAAACCACTTAAAGTGACAGTTCAGCACAGAATTAGACTGGGGACACACTGTAGATATTGACACAAGTAGGTACTTTTTTGTATGCCTCTCACATTTCCGAAACAAAAGCCTTAAGTATAGGAGTCAACATTAATTTTTTGAAAATTTCTTTCAAAAAGTTCACCGTCCCTCAGATGACGTGTTGCTTGGTATTTTTCATCTGTGTTTTAAACTTGAGTGGAAGTGGATTTGCTGCCAGAATGTGTGGAAGCCTCCCTTTGAAATCTGACACAGCATTTAGTCATGCAACTGTTTTGAGTACAGAACCACGCCTGTGGTGATGGTTGGTGGTTGTTAGTAATAACTTTGCATTGAGATGTTTTTCCTGCCTGGGTGCCACCCACTCAAATGTGAGGAAAGCTGAGCTTTATCTAGGAAACTTTCCTTATTTTTGCAGAGGCTGGGTTTTCCCTCTGACTATGTTGAATAGATTTTCTGCTTCTGAGGAAACTTGCATTTTTAGAAACAGAGCTGTCTTGTAACACGCCTGCATGTGTTGAGCCGTGTCATGGGTCACTCTGTGAGATATTAGCATCATCCTGCTGCCCAGTCACGCCATGTCATAATTCTAACCCATTTCCGGTGCCCCCACTCAGTCTCTGTGCCTCCGCACGCTGTGTCTGCTGTCTTGGCGCACCTGGAGCTATGTGCACTTGGGGCTTATGTGTGCGCTCCTCTGGCCTGTGTATCTGGGTCTCAGATGAGAACAGAGCTTTTGGTTGATCTTTGTGCCTGATTAGAGAACCGAGGTTTAACTGTCATCCATTATTGATTAACTGTGATGGAAGCAAACAGTGAAGTTCACATCTTGCTGTAAAATTTTAGTGAGGAACTAAAACACCCCTAACCAGTAGATGCGTTCCAGACAAATGCTTGTGCAGCGTGATGTTTAGGCATCACAGCGGTCTGAGCGCTGGGTGGTGACGGCTCTAGTCCATCCGCTCGCGTTTCTGCTGGCTGGCCCACCGTGCCCTCACCACAGCTGGTCACGAGTGTAGTCATGTTCCTGGCCTTTCGCTGTTCAGACAGCGCTGTGCACAGACACAGCTCGCCGGTGCTGGTCCAGTGGCCTCGCTCTGTGAGTGAGCCGTTTTCTTAAGTGAGAAAACCAAGTTCCTCCGCAAACATTTATTTCTTTAGTCGTGAGGAAAGGCGTGTGGTGGCCACTGCCTGGCCAGTGTTCCCAGCGCAGGCTGTAGGCACAGGGAGCACCACGGTGCTCTGGCGCCCTGGCCTGCTGTGTTCAGGGGTGCTCTGGCTTGGGGTTCAGATGCCAGAAATAGGGGCCACACTTGAGTTTGTCGGTGTTTTCTTTCCCAAATGAAGTTCAAGAAAAAGATTTTTATCTGTTCTCACTGTTTTCAAAGACCAGATCTCTAAACATCTTCTAAAGATCAAAGTACTTTTTTTTTTACCTGATTCAGAACTCCAAAGGCACGAAGGCAAGAGCTTGCAGTGTCCTTTCAGCCTGCCACCGCTTGCTTTTCCTGGAGCCCATCTTACCGCCAGTTTCTTGTGCGTCCTCTCAGAGACGTGTTATGCGCATGCGCGCAAACGAGCTGCCCTGGCCTTAGTCTCCTCTTTCAACGATGTAAATGGTGAAGTGCTAGCTTTGTGCTCTGCGCGTAGCTCTGTCTGCATCAAAGCCTGTTGGAGACCTTCTCATCCTTTCTTATGATCAAGAGCTTCGTAGTAGAGAGTTTGTGTGTGTGGGTGCGTGTGTATGTATATGTGTGTGTGTGAGAGAGAGAGAGAGAGAGAGAGAGAGAGAGATAGAGAGAGAGAGAGAGAGAGAGAGCGCGCGCGCGGTTATATGCTGTTGTACCTGGTGGATGTGCAGTGATCAGAGATTGCTCTCAGTCTTTTGCAGTTGTGAACAATGCTGGGTTCACATGAATGGGTTTGTTGGATCAGTTCCCCCGGGTGGGCTTGCTGGGTCAAAGGCATCTGTGCTTTCCTAATTTTGCTCACACTGCCCTCTGTAGAAGGCGTGCCCTGTAAAGTATGTGGGTGGCAGGGCATCCCATTTCCCTAGTAACTCCCTCACATTTTTTCATCCACGAGCTTAGCAGGAAAATCACAACAAAATGAGGCCTGCCTGGTCCTGCCCTTCACTTGTATTGCTTTCTAGCTCGCTGCTTTCAAGATACATGATGGTTGAAAAGCCCTTTGCTTCCCTTAGAATCAGTGCGGTGGGGCAAACGGTCCTCTCAGGCTGCCGACAGGGTTGGAAGAGATGCAGCACGACTAGGCACCCCTTGTTGACTGACTTGGGGAGAGTTCGTGATCCTGTCAAGGCTTCGGCTGACCTGCCTCTCTTCTGTAAAATGAGGAAGGTTGGGGCCTAACGGCCTCTGTGCAGCCCCCATATTCCTTAATTCTTTAAATGATTTGGTGGCTTAATTTTTTCCTTTGCCTGTGGAAATGTGCTGTGCTGATTCACTAGTGAGGCTGCTGGGTAGCTGAGGGCTTCTCAAACGGATTGAGGCGTCCTCCGCTTGACTGTTTCTTCTCTAACACAATCTCCCAAGCGCTGTGCTTATTGCTGGCAGAAATGACTGGGCAAGAACTTGCTAGGTACTTTTCTATCACTTCTTGTCTCTTGCTGGACGAGAGGTATGTGGTGCTTGGAGGTCTTTGACTTCTAGACAAAGGTTTGTTCTTAGTTTTGATGCTGCATCCTTGTGTCCTAAGACCTCCCTGGCATAAGGGACCTTTTAGGCAGCCGTTGCTGCATGGCCTTTGATTGTAAAAGAGAGCAAATGTAGCCCCTCGATGATCCTGGCCTCATCGCTCCACCATGCTGCAGTGCAGGAACCAGTGTGAACTCTGTTGACGCAGCCTTGTATGGACAAACTCCCTTTAAAGTTAGTTTTTAGGTCTCATATTTCCTGAATCTGTCAAAAAAATAACTTCCATCTATGAAAATGTGTTTGTGATTCCCTATCATCTTTATTCTTTTGCTGTCTGCATTAAATTTTGCTCTCAGAGTTGCAAGGTTCGAAGATAGAATTGCCTCATATAAGAGCATTATGTTGACAATGAGCCTCGTGTCTCATAAAGGAAGAGAGTGATCCACTTAGGACTCTTAGCATCATTCTATGTATTTGGACATATTTCCTAATTTAGTTCTGAAGTACTTGGCGTGCGGTGGCAGATTGTATTAAGCGGCATGCGGCATGCATTCTAATCAGGGAGATGGGAGTGAAGTAATCCAGAGGCTGGGATGCTTGACAAGGACGCTTGTTTGGCGCTGGAAAAGAGTTGCTCACGTCTCCTCTGATCCTCAGAGTCTGCACACAGACGTGAAGAGGCTGGCTTGGTCGCCCGCACTTGTCACCGGTGGTAATACCTGTCCCGGAGACTTTCGACATCAGCATTCGAGGACTCTGGCCCCACCCAGCCTTTCCCCCGACACCCAGGAAATCCGTCTCGTTTTTGTTCACAGGTCCATTCCAGGGGAGGAAAAAGACCTCAGCTTTTACTTTCGAAAGTTCACAAAGCAGGTGTCTTACCGCCTTTTCACTTCACCAGAAACCTTAACAACGTTTCACGGTGACTTTCTTCTGGGCAAAGTCTGGGAAAGTAGCCCTTGGAAGGTGCTCTGGGTTTCTGGGTAATGTTGATCGCACAGGGAGCCGCTCACTGGCCATCACAGCCACGCCAGATCTCTGTCGGCTCTGGCACCAGGCATGGGCCTGGCATGGCGTGTCCCCGGGGCACCTGGCCTGGCAGGCCCTGCGCTGGCTTTCTCTGCATTGAGGTGGACGTGAGGTTGTGGATGTGCTGAATTCGAGAGTGATAGCAGGTTCGACAGAGCGAGGACTGAGCCTTCAGGTGCTGTGTGCGTGTTTGGGGATTGATGTGGTGTCAGTGGTTGGTACAAATGAGGTTCTCCTCAAGTGTTGTGAGAACACGTACCTCTGTGGGGCCGAGGGCTCCTGGGGACCGCGCAAGAGCTCTCTGGCTCAGACACCTTTGGGGACCCGAGGCAGCCATGATGGGCGATGCTGTGAAAAGCGTTTCTTGAATGCGGCTGCCCCATGTGATGTGAAGCGTGTGTTAGGGTCGCCCGCGCTCCTGCGGGGGAGGGGAGGTGAAGTTACGGGATGTACCAGGAAGAGTGTTTTCCGCTGCGTCGAGGAAGTGGTGCAGCCAAGGGTTCTGGAGTCAGATGACCCTTCGTGAGTCACTTAAACCTCTCGGGTTTCCAGATGGGATGAGACCTGGATGGGGCTGATGCTCAGCCTGGAAGCAGCCTCCTCCACCTCCCAGCCCCGCTCAGCTGCTGGTTGGGTGGAGTTGACCAGGAAGCCTGGGCAAGGCGCAGTCTGGGCAAGGCGCAGTCTAGGCAGAGGCTGGAGGAGGAAGGGAGCTTGGGGGCCCCGGAGGGCTGGGAAGGGAACTGGGGGAAGCAGGCTTGCAGGTACAGGAGATGCCTGTGGACGGCGGCACTGCGGCAGCAGAGCTCGCCGGCAGTGGCCTTCTGCAGCCGCCGCACTGCGTGCCCGAGCTGGGCTCCGAAAGGATGCAGTGGCTTAGAGCGCATGGCTCAGTTCTGTTCCCTGCAGAAGTGATGCGGTAAGTCCATGTGGCTGCCGAGTCATCGTGTATGGACGCCCTTGAGACGGGAAGCCTTCAGGAAGACTGGAGCTGTGTCCGCACAGGCTTTGTTCACCATAGTTCTGTATTTCAGTATTTGCATGACTGTGGAAAACAAGCATCAGTGTGCTCGAGGGTCTGAGAACGGTCACAGGACCCCCACGGTGAAGCCTGTGATGGCCCTTTGCCTGTCTCATCAAGCTTAGCACATCAAGCGTAGGGTTTTATTTAAGGACCTAATTTCTCTGCTATCTCTCCTGATGCTGTGTCTGGAATTTCCATCCAGGGTCCTGCCACACATCTCTGGCAAAGTGTGGACTTGGACGTGGCAGTCACCCTCACTGACCTTCGCCTGAGCATGTGCCTGCGTAGAGCTTCTGCTTCTCTGTGCTGCAGCCCCGAGTAAATATGGCCAAGCAGCAGCCGGGCTTGTTAGGGGTAAAACGAGCTTATTTCTCAGTGGCTATCGGAGGGGGCGGTCAGAGATGCTTGCTTTCCACTGCCTGGTGTGGAGCTGTCTACCCCCATTCAGCTGAGACGGACGACCACGGGTGTTGGTCTGGGGGAGGATTAGGAGACAGGCAGAAGACTCGCAGAAAATGTGCTCTATGAATCTGAACCTGAGAATACTTCAGACATTTCTCTGGTTCCAAATATACATAGTAACTTAAACTAGACCAAGAAGTTATTACAAAGTAGAGAACTTTTGTTTTTTATTCAATAAATCGATGACTATGATTTATTAATTTACTCAGACTTTAGTCTTCTATAAGACACTGCCTGAGAGAGTGGGTTTATAATTAACTTATCAATTATTGAGTTGCAGATGAGTCTTCTAATGGACAGAAAGTAACTTTTAGGCATTCGCTCAGCGTGCTATTAATTTACGGTTTGTAGATAAGCACAGGAAAACTCCAGCTCAGCTCACATCCAAAGGATCACATTCCGAATAAAGGCCTTGGGCGGGGAGACTAGGTTACAGCATGTCAAAATGAGGTCAGGAGCCATCTAACCCGAGCCACAGGCAGAAGGCAGTTCTCCTGGGCCCTGGGCCCCAGCCCCTGCTTACCACGCTGGCTCCAGAACAGTGCCTTGGGCACGGGCCAACAGACTGGGCCCACACAGGACTCATGCTCGGAGTTCTGCAGATTTTCTGGAGAAGGACCGCCACCCCAGGCTCCTCCAGCTTCCTCTGGGGTGGCCTCCTTACCCTGTGGCATGGTGCATCCGGTTACCTCATGCCTGTGAGAAGTCTTAAAATGGACGTTGAAAGTGCACTAACATGACTTTCCGCCTCACTTGCTCCTGCTCTTTCCTGTACCTCCTGTCAGCGTCCCTCCTCACGGTCCCGTTCAGGTGCCATCAGAGCCGTGGTGCCCCCCCGAGGACTGTGGTAAGGCCCATCTCCTGCCTACCTTGCCAGGCCCAGGGCACTCTGGCTCCCACTCTCCGCCCCACGCCTCCAGCCAGAGCCCCTTGCCGCAGCAAGAGCAGGCAGTCCAGGATACGTCACGCTTGTCCCCGACCACGGGGGGTGTTTCCGCTTCCCTCCTGTCCTTCTGTGTCCTTTCAGGAAAGGTCCGTCCAGAGCCCCACTGACAGGGTGGTGCTTCATCAATGACCATCGCCCCTGCTCTGACTCTCACAGCAGCAGCATCTACAGTTCACTTGACTCTGGAAGTTATGTTAATGCCTAGCTCTGTTCTTCGTCAGTTCAGCGTCTGTTGGGAGGCAGGCCGTGAGGTCTCATAGCTGAGGAAGGCTTCACTAATGGCTGACCAAGGAGTGAGTTTGGCTTGCGAAGGTGGAAGAGGGGTATAGTGCAGGGGTCCTCAGACTCCAGGAGGCATCAGAAAAATAGGGATCTCTGAACCCCACCCACAGGGCTTCCAATCCAGTGAGTCTGGGGTGGAGCCTGAGAGTCTACATGTCTGTTGAGCGGTGCTGGGGCTGGTCCCGGGGCTGGGGCCGGGGGTTAGAGAGCATGGGCTTAGAAGTCTCCTGCCAGGTTTGAATCCTGACTCTAAAACTCAATAATGAGTTTGAGTAGTGGGTTGACAGCGTCGCATGTGACATGTTCCCTGTGGGAATGAAGAGATGCTGTGTGAAGTGCTGCGCATGTGTGAGGATCCCGTAAGCACTAGTCCTTCTGGGCTCCTCTGCCCTGCAGCAGGAAAGGCATTGTGCTGGGTGGCATGACCCGGGGGTGAGAGGGACTGGGTGCCGCTCGGTGTCCGAGGCTGCTGTTAGCTGTGAGCACCAGGCAGTGTATTTGAATTTGCTTAACTTTAGCTTCTTTACGCGTAAAATGTAGACAGTATTTGTCTCTGTTCCTTTTTCTGCTTGTGAGAGTCAAAGGAATAACATCCTGGAAGGGTTTGTGGAAGGGTATCTTGTGACTGCTGACGACAGCCAAGAGAGTGTAGTCTCATGCAAGCCCCCGCTCTTCTGTTCTCGGCACAGTCACAGCTGTAGGCCTTCGAGGGTGGGAAGGGACACCCACCCCCTCTGTGCCCTGCACCAGAGGCGCGTCCACCGCGGTCTTTCAGGCTCCGCCAGCAGCTCTCGTGGGCTTCAGGGATGGCATGGTGGCGGCATCCTGCCCTTTCTCGACTTTGCGCAGCCTATAAGTTGCCAGGTTAGTCAGGCGGAAGTCGATAGCCAGTGCGGTAGCTGCAGTGACACGCAGTGTTGACAGAGCCTAGGCTTACAGATGTCTTCCGCTACAGTCTCTCAGGTAGCCGCCCATAATTCAGAGCACATCCTCGTTGCTTGTCATTTTAAAGGAGTTCATTTCAGAGTGAACCCTCCCTTTCTCCCTCTATAAAATAATTTAATAATAGCTTTCTCCTGGGCACCGTGACTAGTTTTCTCTGGTTAATCTTCGTGAAGGGCTCTTGGAGCTCCGAGAGGCCCGTCAGGAGCATAAAGGGACGGTGTAAGGATCTCCAGCTTTCGGTTGTACCTTTACGTGGTGATTATAATCTCGTCACTGAGCTCAGTACGCCGAGAATAACGTCTCTGTTGATTTGCTGTGCCCCTCAGCTATCCTTTGTGGGCTTATCTTTTGTCCTTATTTTAGCACGAGGACAGGGATTGTCTGGAGCGATCCCTAACGTGGCACAGCGGGCCGTGTTCTGCTCCCTGCACAAGCAGCTCTGCCTGCCTTGACTACCCCCACCAGCCCTGGTTGTAGGGGCGGGGAGTTGGATGATGCTCGCCGGATTCCGCCCGAGCGCGCACTTCTGCGCTCGGGGCTCTTTTCAGCCTCAGGTCACGATAGGTGTTCATCTGGCCTCGCTCTGGTCCTTTGTAGACATCTGCCCACATCACACAGCCCCCCGCGTTTGGCACAGTCTGCGTGATTGGCACTGCCTTCCCGGGCAGAGTCCAGTCCTGGAACAGCGGGGGTTGCAGGTGCATTGGCACGTGGTGGTGGGGAGCGCACGCGGGCTCTGCTACCCAGCGCCTGGCGACGCTCAGCAACACCGTCCCGTCCCTGAAATATCTTGGCCTCGTGGGCTTGTCACTCCAATTAAAACTTAAACATGAAAGCAGCCCAGGCTGCCTCTCCCTTTGTGCTGAATACGAGCGTGGACGGTGCCAGGAGCGTGTCATGGAAACGGTGGCGGGGGCGCTGGTGCTGCGGGCCCTGCGCTTGTACCAGGGGCCCTTTTCTTTCTCGAGCTTTGCTCCTTGCTGGTTGCTGCTGCTAAGTACACCTGAGAGGCAAGTTTTTGTTTGCCAACAGAAAGTCACCTTTGGGATGGTGGTGAGGGTCCTTTTCCACATGCTTGCAGGCGGTGTTACCAAGCCGCACGCTCTGACTTCTCTCTGGCAAGGACTTACAAAATAGTCTCTCTGGCTGATTGTCAAAAATTACATCATATTGGAGTAAACTGCTTTTAAATCAGACATCCATTATTCATGTATATTAACTGCTTTTTTATTTTTTTATTGGCTGTTTTGTGTATGATTTACTCTTTTCTCACTAGCTCCCCCTCCCTCCACGCTTGTCTGTCTTTCTCGTCGTTTTTTAAAAATCTTAGCTCATCCGTGAATTTATAGAAGCTGTTCACTTGGCTTTGTGCTGTGAACATCGATGTGCAGGCCCTGCATTTTTTGATAGTAAAGATTTTGACCACTTGTTTTCTGGATCATAATTCTGTTAGGTCAGAATATCATCTTGGGTTGTTTACAGGAGTCAGTTCTATCCCGGAGACTGACAAGGCTTCTCTTTTGTCCTTTATTGTTGTTGTTGTTGTTGTTGTTTGAATGAGCATAGCTCACCGTCTACCTCCAGATCTGCACTAAATGAAGCTGTACTTTGCACTTATGAAACGCCTAAGTATGTTGCTCTAGTTGCAAAGGAAATTGGCTTAATGTGTTCATTTGTATGCGTGAGGCGTGTCTTTACTGTAAGGCTGGCATATCATTTCCCTGTAATCAATAGATACAGGCAGGGAGGTGTAGCGTTTATTCATTCTTTCATCACATATATACTGCGCCCCTCCTGTGTGCCAGACAACACCCAGGTTTCCAGGGAAGTGTCTGTTCATTGCAAGCGGACGTGCTGGAGGCTCCCCCGTGCATCTGGCATCGTCGTGGTCGCAGTGCATTTCCCTCATCCCTGCTCCTCGGCTCTTTGGAATAAAAGACTTGATGCTGTTTGTCCAGTTTATTTAACCAAAGTCAGCATCCTTGTATGTAGACAACATCGGTATATTTTCACAAGCACGGACTCCAGTCTTTGCTGCCGCTTCCTTCTAGCATCTCTGACCTCTTTTTTGGAATGATTTTCCATCTTCCAAACGTATGCTGTTCAGGAGTTTTTTAGTCGTGGTCTCTGGGCCGCAAGAGCGCTCTGAATTTTTCATCTAAGAACACCCTCATCCTCTTCTGTGACAGGTGGTCTCAGGAAATATTTGTTGATAAGCTGAGTCTGACCTAGTATGTTCATTGTGTATAGACAGGAAAGTTCCCATATTTTGCACATTGTCACAGGTGGAACCTTGGATCTGGATGCAGCTTGGGTGTGCTAGAATCGGGGGTCATGGAGAAAGAGTTGTGGAACCTTCTGTTTGAGTCGGATGAAGTGGTTCCTTTGTACAAGCCGGCAATAAGATTAGACACTCAGAAACGGGAAAAAGTGTTACGTGAGAAAAGAAGTAGCTGTCTATGTATTGTGTCCGCAGGCCGGTGTGAGCTCTCCTGCCCTAGCCAGTTCATTGTAGGCGCTCGCCCGGCCCTGCGCCCAGCACAGTCAGGCTCTCTCATCAGTGCTGGTGCGTGAGGGCTAGGGCCACTGCCCCCCACAAGCTCCCCTTCTAAGTCTGGGACAGCGTTCCACAGCATGAGGCGTGCAGCGCCAGGTCACAGCGTGTCACCTGGCCTGCAGCAGCCGGTCTCCACAGCGTCTCTCCGGCCCTTCAGTGTTTGAAAGCATAGGTTTGGGAAGAAGTCGAAAGACGCTAGTGCACAGTTCAAGCTGGCAGCCTGAGAATGCTGGGTAGAGTGTGCAGAGTTGATCTCCTTGACTCTGAGGAGAAGAACAAAAATGAGCTCTCCTCTGTTCATTCCAAGCGGTCGTGCTGGAGGCTCCTCCGTGCATCTAGCATCGTCGTGGTCACAGTGCACTTCCCTCATCCCTGCTCCTTGGCTCTTTGGAATGAAAGACTTGATACTGTTTGTTCACTTTATTTAACCAAAGTCAGCATCCTTGTATGTAGACAACATCGGTATATTTTCACGTGCACTGACTCCAGTGGAAGAGGAGAGAGCGTGAGCATGCCTTACCCTGTAGAATTTGATTTCTTATCATGACTTTGTCCTCAGAAGAGCAAAATGCACATGTACTACAGAGAGAGGTAATAGAGACGGCTTGCTAGGGGTCAGAAAAGAAAATAGGTGGACTGTCTTCTCCCAGAATCTCAGCAAATCTTCCTCCTTAGGCTTTTACCTTTTGCTTTACATCCTCTCAGCTCAGTGTCACCTAACCTTTTGCTCTCTGACACATCCCCTTGTGAAAATGGTGGCAAGCTTTATCTTTAATTCACAAAACCTTTGAAAATGCTGTAGTCTTCAGACCACTCTCGCCTCTCTAGAAAGGCAGTCCTGGGGTTCCGAGCGGGCGGGTCAGGGGCCAGGTTGATGTCAGTGTAATGCCTTTGGTAGGTACAGGAATACGAGGAAGGCTCACTGTTTTGGCCGACTGAATGATGCAAAACCCAGATGGCGTTCCTTTCTGTATTCGTCATCAAATGACCCAAAGTCTGAGACTAAAAGGCTCTGTGGTCTCTTCACAGTGACATCCATGTGCAGGTGGTTCTGATTTAACAAGGGCAGTGTAGGTCCCAGTGTGGGAAACCTTTGCAGTGCTAATCCAGTTCTGCTGGCTGAAAGAGGAAGTCAGCCTGCCTTGAGTACATCCCAACGCAGGGACAAAGGCCTTTTCTTTCCATCATAGTTTAGAAAACCAGTGAGGTCTCTGCAGATCACCCCGGCCCCGTTTGTCCTCTGCTCACTGCCCAGATGATGGTTAATGGATGTATTAATTGGCTGTAGGACGAGCGGTAGCATTTATTTTGTCTAAAACATTAGAACAACTTTATTATTCATCAATACAGAGTGTTATGTCCATAGAGAAATTCTAGGCAGCCATTGAAAGGAATTAGATCTATCTGACAAGTTATTTGGTAGAAGGAACAAGGTGTAGAATATGGTAATCACATTCAGGGAAAAGAGAAATCTGAGCACGAGACTGACAAGACAGAGTGGAAGAAGTCTAGGAATACTAACACCAAACCGCTGGTGAGGTTGTTTCCAGAAGGTGGACGTGTTTGTTACCACTTTTTGTGATGTAATTATGTTAAAGTCCTTTTATGAGGTACATTCAGTTTGAAATCAGAAAAATTTAGAAACAGATTTCAGAGACATCTGAATAATTGAAGTTAAAAGGTAGGGTTCTAAGGCTAGAATTTATGAAAATACATCAAGATCTCAGAGACGAAAAGGGGGAGAAAAAGAACCTTCTGAAAGTGCTTTACAGACAGTGCTCCCACCGCGTGTCCACTCCCTCCGCCTGGAAGCTAGAGAGAGAGGGAACCGCCCGCTGTCCTCTATCTGGCTGCAGTCCTCCAGATACCTTCGCCACATGTACACTAGGGTCCTTTGCAAGATACACGCTAGTCTTAACATGTTATTGGTTATAGATCATTTTAAAGAAACATCTAACTCCTGTCAAAATGTGCTCTGTAATCACTATCTGTGCTCTTCTGTAATATCCCCTTGGTACTAGGGGGAAAATTCCCCTGCAACAGCTATTGATTTGGCGGTCACATTAGTGCAGTACATTTTCTCCAAGATTCAAGCTATGGGCAGTTTTTCCTTCTTCCCAACATGTCCACACACCTCTGAGAGGGACTCAAGTGGCCATGGGGTGAGACTCACCCAACTAGGGCAATAAAGAGAAAAATTAGTCTAATGCATGGTCTTAACAAGAGGGAGAGTGTGCGCATGAATAATTAATCTCACTAGTCTGTGGCAATCGGATAAAATGAAGTCCCATTTGCTCAACCTTATTAAAAGAGAGAGAGTGCGTGGGAGGGAGGGAGAAATGGTAAAGGTCGTTAAGGGACCTGTAACATGGGAAGAATCGCCTTCAAGATGGGTAATGTGTTTTCTGATCTCTGTGGTCTTTAACTAAACGTAATGGTAAAGGTGCTCTTTGGGTAGTTCTGATCATTGAATTATTAATCATTTTAGAAAAGACTTGACTCGACTACTACCTTCGATGTCTTTATGATGAACTTGCAGTCTTTTTGGAGAGGGATTAGATCTTATTATCTCAGATGACCCATGCTCTTATCCGCAAAGAGCTTCTAGAAAAGTCAAGACATGTTAAAAGACTCGGTATGAGATTTTAATTCTTCTGTGTATCTTGGACATTTTAATAGTTCACTGCTCTTCCAGCTATGAAAGTTGATGTATTTTAAAAACAAGATGATATTGAGCCCATGGACCATCTTGAAAGCTCCACTGTAATACATAAACACAGAATATTATTATATAACCAACCATGAAGTAGTGGGTCTCTCTCACTTGCTCGCTCTCTCTCTCTCTTTCTGTCTCATTGGATTTTTATTCAATTTTAGATTACTCTCTATAGATAGATTCTATTATTTCTGTGTTCTTAGGAGAATACCCTTATTTTGGATATTTTAGAATTGCTGGAATTTTCTCAGTCAAATTATTTATTTTCTTATTTATTTTTAGACTAGGTCTCACTGTTTTTGCCTGTGGAACCACAGGCTCACGTTGCCCGGGGTACCATGGACTCAAGCAGTCCCCAGCCTCAGCTTCCCAGGTAGCTAGGATTATAGGTGCGTGCCACCACATCAGCTATTTTTTGGGACTAGGTCTTGCTGTGTTGCCCTGGGCGGGACAAATTTATTTTTAACGGCATGGAAATAAAAATAAGATTCAGCTTGTTCTTATAGATTTTTGGATTATGAAGGCATTTTGAATTTTGAGATTGCCTTCTTTCAGATGGTATTATCAATAGGTAATTGATATTATAGTGTGTTTAGGAATTGAGCAATTTCCAAAGATTTACTTCCCAGAAATGTGTGTTGACAATTATATCAGTGGTTCAAACTGGAGACATTTTACTTACCTCCTGATCCCAAAATAATCTGCTTATTGATAATTGATAAGCATATAGATTTAAAAAAGAGAAACATGTAATGTTTAATGTGTGTACAAGTGTCTCTAACATTAAAACTTTTGAGTCCAAGATTATTTTTATTCACATGATTAACAGAATAGAATGTACCCTGGGAAGGAGAGAGAGGAGGCAGAGAGAGAGTATGTGATGAGGTTTTGAACTCTGAGTTTTGGGACAAGGGTTGTTTCCTCAGTATTTACAACAGTAATCTACAACAAGCATTGAAAGTTAATTGAGTTGGATTATTAAGGTTTCTTTAATGAAAGAATTACATAACCTTCAGCAGGATTTGTAATGGATTCTTTTTTTTCCTGCTGCTGTGGAGAGAGCACAGAAGTATTCAGACGTAGCGAACACGCTGTTCGGAGATCAAGGTGCTGTCTTCTTTACCTTAGGAACACGGCGACCTAACATTAGCAAATGAGGAGTCACTGCAGAGAGAACCGTTTGGGAAACAGGGCTTTGTTCCTCTTTGTCACCTCTCACTTCTGAGTCGCGTCCAGCTTCCTGTTCCTGGATTCTTGTCCAGCCCTTGCTCTCCCCGTTTAGTGCAGACAGGGAAAACCGAGAGCCCGTGCTGGCTCTGCTGACCGTCTGCCTGGCCGCCTGTCGGCTTCCTCTTAAGCTCCATTTCAGAAGCCAGTTGACCCCTGGGTACTTCTCAGGCCTCCTTTTCCCGGGAAGTTGGGGTCTCCTAATCCCCCCAGCAGCGTTTCCCTTTGGGTACTCTGAGTGCGCGGGCAGTTTGCTGAGGAGCCCTTCGCATTCTCCTGTGTCCCATCGCATTTCACGTGCTGTCCTTACGGTGCAGCCTCCTGCCGTCACTAGCTGGACCAGGACAGGGACTTGGGGGCAGTGTGTCATCTTTAATAGGACCGCAGGGCTGCAGGTCGGGCTGAGATGAGGTGCTTTCCCGCAGGTCTGCTGTGTGTAACTGCCCCCGGTTCTCCTTCCGCCCCAGATCCTGGTGTACAGTCTGGAAGCAGAACGCTGCCTCTCGAAGCTGGGGAACGCGCTGGGGGACTTCACCTGCGTCAACCTCAGAGACAGCCCTCCCAATCTCATGGTCAGCGGCAACATGGACAGGAGGTACGTCCTGCTGAGCAGCAGCCTCCCAGCGCAGCGAGCCTCTGGGGTGGCGGCCCTGCCCCTCAGCCCCCGCTGGGCTTGCTGCTTCCCGCTGTTCCTCACACGCCTTGGCTCTGACTCCACGGCTTTGCCCACCTGAGTTCAGCCCTGATCCCCCAAATGCTGTTTCTGTTAGCTGGGAGAACAAAGTCTTGTATTAGGTAATAGTTGGACGGAGCTGCGTCTGCCTTATTTCTGAAGTACCATGGGATGGTTGCCTTTTAAGCCATTTGGTGGATGCAGTTGGTAGAAGGTCCAGTGAGACCACTTGGAATATCTTTTGTCCCCCTGCTGCAAAATTTGTTTGGCATTTAAAAGCTCACTTTCTAATATTAAAAACAATAACCTAAGGGATGAATCATGTTCAACAAACTAGAGTTGCCTGCCAAGTGATGTCGAGAGTGTGTTTCAGAACACCGCGGTGTCCCTCTGGTGATGGGGGAGAAGAGAGACTTCATGCGAACTGATTCCAGTTTCTGTTTAGCTGATTAGCAGTCTTCTCTTGAACGCATTGGCTTAGAGAGTCGGATTTTCCCGTGATGGGGGCCAGTGCCAGCCATGGACGCTCCAGGAACCATCAGCACGAGAGGATTAAAGTGTTTGAAAAAACCTTCTGAGTCCAAATTTTAGGGGTTTTGCTCCCCATCCCCTCTCCCTCATCTTTTCTTTGCCTTTTCTTCTATTTTTTTGGCTGGTTATCCACCGTGTCTGATCCAGTACCCAAGAGAGGTGCGTGGCTGGAGGCCAGGGTCTGGGTCTGCAGCACCCCTCCCCCAGGCCCGCCCCAGGCTGCAGGTGGTGGGCTGCTCCGTGGGGGTATCAGATCGTGAGGTGGGTAGCCTTGGTGCCAAATCCCAGGCCTCTGTCACAGATATCGTGCAAAAATAATTATTTTGTCAAATAATATTTTTCAGCTCCTACCCTCACCTCCCCCCCTTAGGGCAAAGAGATAATGTGAGTATGGTTATTGAAAGAAAATACTCCCTTATTTTGGGTTAAGGACTCCCCAAAGGGCTAATATTGCTGATACTGGAGAATTGAGCTCCTCAGTGTATGCCTGGGCAGTTTCTCTTTCAAAACAGCGAGGCTTGGTAACTGGACCCACATGTGGCACAGTCAGGGACACGACCCGTTTGCAGCTTTAATCTCACGTCTTAGTTTCCAGACTGTGCTGCACAAAGGCCCTGAGCTTATCTGGTCGGCTCTCCCCACAGGGACCTGACAGCCGCTCCATTTCCAGGACTCCTGGGCGTGCAGATGGCAGGGCTGGGGACTGGAGTGTCTGCAGCCTGAGCATCGAGGTGTTCGGCCCCAGCTAGGCCCACGGGAAGCCAAAACGTGCTCCTGAGAAGACCTCTGCTTCCTGCTTAGCGCAGGCAGTGAGCTCGAGAACAGCGAAGCCAGGCGACCGTCTCCCGCGGGGCATCGTGCTCTCAGAGACCTGCCTGTACTTCGTGCTTTACTCAGGGGAGCCTCTCCCCAGCCCGGGGCTGCTGCTGAGGTAGCCGCTGTCAGAAGAGGAGCCACTGTAAGGTGGCTGGCGACTGTAAAGTCCACCATTTGAGTAAAAGCAGTGTTAGTATTTGCCGGCGTTTAGCCTTCTGTGTCTGTGGATGAAAAGATCAGGAGTCGGGGTGAGGGCTATTCTGCGTGGCATTTAGTCAGGGCAAGGCGGGCTCCCTGTGCCAGCTGTTTGCTGCCAGTGCCACCGGGGCTGCCGCCGCACAGGACACTCTGGACAGGTCAGAGCAGCGGGGATGGCTATGTGCATCTGAAACACGGGCTTACAAGGAAACAGGAGGGAACACACAGCCTGGACTTCTAAATGTAACAGAGGGGAGGGAGTCTTGTGTTGGCTAAGGGCTGCATAGCTGCAAGTAGATCTCACTGGAGGTACACACACGTCGGCTTGTACAGCTTATAGTCCACCTCATAAGCAGGACAAGAGGTCAGATCCTCTTGTTACGAGGGGCACGTATCTTTGCTATTCACTTCATGGCGGTAACGTTTTTCAAAACATGGAATCTCCTTTTATAGTTAAAAAAACGATTTTCACTGAATTCTTTTAGTACTTTGGAAATAACTTGAAGATGATGTGGAGACTACAGATACCTAAAACTGTCTGAGGTTAAGACAAAAATAAATAAATTTTTCATTAGAGAAGGAAATCGGCATGAGTTTGTTTGTAAAACACAAGTGGGGTTTTGCACGGACTGTCTTTGGCAGGGGTGGTGGCAGAAATTAAAAATAAATAGCTCACCTAACCTGTCACACCTTCTAAAAAGAGGCAAGATTGAATCTCATGATAAGAACGACACTTGTGTGTACTGAGCAGTGCTTTGTCTCCCCTAAGAGGGGCTGGAAGTGGAAAGAACTGCTAGGTGGGGCTCTGCTTGAGAATTTTAACGGTGTGTAAATTGATGAGTGTTTTCTAAATGCCTCCTCGGTCTAGTGCAGAGCCAAGAAGAAAGAGTGGCCTTTTAGCAGTATGCGGTCGTGTTAGGAGTTGCTTGTGGGATGAAGAAGAAGTGAGATGGAAGAGATGGATAGCGATCTGTGAGGCCAGCCCACAGAACGGGGGTCCTGGGAAGCATGTCCAGGTCCAACTTTAATGAAGTCGTGAAGCCCCTTATGCACCCCAGCAAGGAAATGTTACAATGTCATGAGGAAGTAGCAAAGCACACATGACATGCAGCAGGGAGGATGTGGGGATACACAATAACAGGAGAATGTAACTTTGGGGGCAACAACCATTACTAATAGGTCATGTCTCTTGGGACATTCCAAAGAGATTAGGAAGCTGGGATACAGGTGAGAGAGGTGCTGTTGCCCACACTCTAGTGTGCCAGAGGGGGCTGGAGAGATAGGCGTTCCTCTTATCAAGCTCCATCTCTCTACCTGCTTCCACATTCCACGTTAGGGCCTGCTCTGCCCACCAGGTGACCATGTGTGCGCTCACGAGTGCGCATCGATGCATTGCATGATTCTAAGATGCACCCTTTTTCTCTTAATGTGCACAAGCCTGGACCAGATGTGCCTGTCACAATGTCATCTTACCACTAATGGGCAGCATTTGAAGAGTCAAATACATTAATATTGCTTCTTACTGTTAGTAAAATACCATGGTTTGTTTTTGCAGTAACTTGCAAAAGCATCTAGAATCTGTTCGCTAAGCATCTAGAATCTGTAAATTCATGTTGTCCACCAAATTTGGGCCATGTTTGACCATTATTTCCTCCGCCAGTCCCTTTATCTTCTCCTTCTGCATGCTGATCGTGTGAGCAGAACTTGGTGATACTTATCCCCTAGTCATGGAATCTCTTTCAGTCTTTCTCCATGCTTCCCTTCTGTTCTTCAGATCACATAGATCACCGGCTTCCTGTGGCTCCAGCTTCAGGTTCACCGACTCTTTCCTCTGTCATATCCATTCAGCTGTTGAGTCCATCCATTGACTTTTTTTTTAGATTTTGTGTATTTTGTTTCAAATCCTTTAGTCAGTTCTTTTTCATAGTTTACATTTCTCTGTTCAGAAATGCTGTTCTTTCCTTCATGTTATCTTTATCTTGTGGAATGTAGTTATAATAGACATTTAAAAGTCATTGGTAGCTCCTAAAATCTGGGTTTTCCTAATGTTGACATCTGTTTATTGCTTTATCCCTTGAGAGTAGGTCACATTTCCTGGCTTTTAGTAACTGGGACTGGGGATGGATGTGTTATTTTGAATTGTTTCTTGGACATTTTAAGTGTTATATTTATACTTTGGGTCCAGTTACCTAATCCTCTGGAGAATTTTTTTCTCTCTCTAAACATTCGTTCAGATGAGGTACACACCACACATTCTGTTTTGCTTCTGTGGGTGGTGAGTTCAGTGTCATTCAGTGTCCAAAGCCTTGGCTGTTTCCCACAGACTCCACTAGGGGTTGGTTGGTCTGAGACAACAGTAGTTTAAATCCCACTTCTTAATACCTTTGTTGTACTGCTGTGGATCCCTCTTGCCCAACTCAGGCCTGAGTCTGGGGTTTGTGGCATTAGGCAGTTTTATAGCCTCCTCTCTTCCACTTTCCTCCTCTCTCCACCCCTGTCCAGTCTTCAGGGACTCCTTTCCAGCAGTCCCTGGGCCTCTCACCAAAAGATGGGTTTCTCTCAGGAGTGCCTCCATCACGACCATGCGCAGCTTTAAAAGTAGGGGATGCTTGTAGAGCAAAACGCCAGCAAGAGAGGGGAAAAAGCTCTCCAACATTGCCCCCCGACCATCCCCCCACACACACACCCCTTTTCTTGGTTCCTCAGAAAGATGGTGTTTGTGTTAGAGTTCTAGCTCCTGCCCCTTGCCCGGAGGGCTGCTTTCTCCACAGTCCACTGCTATTGACTTTACTCTCCACAGTCCTGAGATTCACTTCTTGGGGAGTTTGTTTTGTCCAGAAGTTTCAGTTGTAGGCAGCGGAAGACCGAGGCAAGGACGGTACCAACTCCACCTTGGCCAGAGCCCTCACCTTTTCCTTTCCCACTGAGGCATTTCATTTGAATCCCAGGGTGTTCCTGAGTGTTTTTGTCTTGCTGCTCCATGGTCCATGATGTCAGCTGAGGTTGTCAGTACCGTGAAATCAAACCAACAGAATGGGAACAGATTATTCTGCTGTTTTTCTAGATCTTAGATTTGCCCATCAAATCTGGGGCTGATGATGCCACACTTGCTACTGTAACCTGCTTGTGAGGTTCACAGCGATTTCCCCAACTTGGATCAATGGTGATTGTCAGTTTGCCCAAGTTAGTTCACTGCGTCGTCAGTTAGAAACTGTGCTTGAAGGGACACTAGCTGGCTGCGCAGGGCTGTGTGAACGAGGTCCCTTCCTGTCCTGTTACTGTCAGCCTTTCCTGTGACCTGCTCATTCGTCTCCCTGAAATTGGTACCCTAAAACAGAGAAGGTTATCAGTGTTCTGCTAGGGAGACTCTGTGTGTGTGTGTGG
>PVHY01005288.1:0-59400 GCA_004024945.1 Uropsilus gracilis
AAAGAGGAAATACAAATGGCCAACAGGCACATGAAAAACTGCTCAACTTCGCTAGTAATAAGAGAAATGCAAATCAAAACAACAATGAGATACCACCTTACACCAGTAAGAATGGCCCACATCCAAAGAACAGACAACAAGAATTGCTGGCGAGGATGTGGAGAGGAAGGAACACTACTACACTGTTGGTGGGAATGTAAACTAGTCCAACCACTATGGAAAGCTGTATGGAGGACCCTCAAGTTAATGAAAATGGAATTACCATTTGACCCAGCAATTGCTCTCTGGGGAATCTACCCAAAAGAGACCTATATGTGGGTACAAAGGGACACCTGCGCTCGGATGTTTACCGCAGCACAATTTATAATTGCAAGGACATGGAAGCAACCTAAATGCCCCCAAACAGATGACTGGATGAAAAAATGTGGTACATATACACAATGGAATATTACTCAGCAATTAAAAACGACAAATTTGATGAATTTATGGAAACCTGGATGTACCTAGAAGAAATCATTCTAGCAGAAATGAGCCAGATGGAAAGGGACAGAAACCAAATGGTTTCACTAATATATATGGTCAACCAAATGAAACTGCACAAGAGGAGAATGGGGACCAGCTGGAGCAGGTGGGAGGGGGAGGTGGTGGGTGACCCCCAGGGATTGAAATGATGTGAAATATAGATAAATAAATTAAAAAAGAAGAAAACTATCAAATTTTTAAAAATAAAGGTGATGATGCTAAAAAAAAAAGAGAGAGAGAATGGCGGTATTAAGGTATTACAATCCCAGACTTCAAACTATGTTACAAAGCCATAATAATGTAAACAGCATGATATTGGAACAAAAACAGACCATCAGACCATTGGAACAGAATCAAAAGTCCAGAAATAAAGCTACACATGTATGGTCAACTAATATTTGACAAAGGGGCAATAAACATACATTGGAACAAAGATAGCCTCTTAAAATAAATGGTGCTGGGAAAACCGGACTGTTGTATGCAAAAGAATGAACTCTCCCTTACGCCATATACAAAAACCAACTCAAAATGGATAAAAGATCTGGACTTAAGATCCCAAACCATAAAATACATAGAAGAAAACTTAGGCAAAACTCTTTTGAGAGTTTTACTTTCAAATTACACTTCTTAATCCCTTTCAGGACACATCTACAGCTAACAAAAAAAATGAAGGAAAACATAAGCAGCTGGAACTACATACATCAAACTAAAAAGCTTCTGTACAGTAAAAACAACAATAACCAAAACAAAATCCCAACCGAGTGGGAGAAAACTTTTGCCCTCCATACAAGTGATAAGGATCTGATAACAAAGATATACAAAGAACTCACACAACTTAACAAAAACAAAGCAAAAAAGCCCAGTCGAAAAATGGGAAGAAGATCTAAAAAGTCACTTCTCAAAAGGGGAAATACTAATGGCCAATAGACATATGAATAAATGCTCAGTGTAAGTAATAGGGTAATGCAAATTAAAACCACACTGAGATACCATCTTATATGAGTAAAAAGCCCCATAAAAAAGGGGGGACAAGAACAGTGTTGGCATGCATGTGGAAAAAAAGGAACAGTCTTGCACTGCTGGTGGGAGTGCAAACTGGTCCAGCCACTATGGAAGGTTGTATGAAGGACCCTCAAGCTACTGAAAATGGAACTACCATTTCATTCAATGATCCCACTACTGGGTATCTACCCAAAGGACACAAAAACACTAATTCAAAAAGACACATGTACCTGCATGTTTATCGCAGCACTATTTACAATTGCCAAGATATGGAAATAACCCAAATGCCTTCAAACTGACGAATGGCTGAAAAAGATATGGTGGTCTTTTACAGCAACATGGATGGAGCTAGAAGGAATTATGCTAGTGGAAATAAGTCAGAAAGAAAAAGAGAAATACTGGATGTTCTCACTTATATGAAGGATATAGGGAAAACAAACAAACAAACAGATGGACAAAAAAACATTTTAGTTTAGCAACAGAACTGAAGCATAGAGTAAGAACGGGGAAGAAGTGTAAAATGGAGGGAGGGATGGGCACAAGAGATTAAGATGATTCAGGGTTGATAAGGTGATGGGATAACCTTGGGGTAGACAATAATATGTCTAGACAATAATTTATGTGTGTATACATATGTGTGTGAAATCAATAAAAAATTTAATAAAAATAGTCTAAAGGCTGTGTTAGTGTGAACAAGTCACAGTTTGTTAAGAGCATATCAAAGTCATACTTTGTAAAAAAAAGTTTGCTTTTCCTTCTTTACATAGTTTGTCAAAAGCATTTAAGAGCATGTCACATCATTATGATTGTGACAAATTTAGAAAGCCAGGAAGAGTACTGTACTCATTCATGGGTCTTATATAGTCTACTAGGTACCAGTTTCTGTTTTACGGTCTTTCACAAATACCTGAAGAATATTATATCCATGACTTCAAAACCCTTAGTTATCTGAAATTCTTCAGAGACACAATTGGGTGAGCTTTTGAAAAGGTAAAAATGATGATTTTCCTTTCAAAAAATACCCAGAAGATGCTTTGCTTTTTAACTTATATAACTCAGTGTTACTAGAGACTTTATGTCAATAGTTATTTTTGGGTTATGGCAATTCAATTTCACAGGCTTGTAATATTAGCTATTTAACAAGAAGAAGTGTTGAATGAAATGAACACAAATTTGTTAAGCATGTTTAACATACTTAAGCTAGAAGAATAGTTTTTTTGGAAATTGAAGATATAAATGTACAAATGACCCTACGGAATACAGAATAAGAAAACTATACAAGAGTTAGGGAAATTGAAGAAACTATAGGAATTATCAAACTCCAGTAAAAGAAGAAATAATAGGTATCCTGGAAGCTGAAGAGAGAAAAAAGAGCAGAGACTCTATACAAAGAAACAATAATTGGAAACTTCCCAAACCTAAGGATGGTATTAAACATAGATGTTCAAGAAAGCAAAGAAGACCCAAATTTCTAAGTGCAAAGTTCTCATACCAAAGCACATTGTAGTTAAATTATAAAAAGTTGGTGATAAAGGAAAAATATTAAAGGCTATTGGAAGGGAGGTGCAATATACAATATACACTTTGACCAGATTTTCCTCACATTTCTCAGCAAACGCACAAAGCTAAAACAGAGTGGAATGACATATTTACTATTCTAGAGTATAAGAACTGCTAGTCAAGAATACTGTGTCCTGTAAAGTCATCATTCAAGTGTGATAGAGAAATAAATGTTTTTCTAGGCAAGCAGAAGTTAATAGTTTACCGTCACCAGACCTACCCTACAAGAAACATTGAAAGGATGGGTGACAAGATAATGGGAGAAACTCGGGGTAGGCAATGATGTAAAATTAAATAAATAAATAGACAAATAAACGAATGAATGAATGAATGAATATGACAGGAAAAGAGGACTCCTTCTACTTAAAAGAATACCTTGAGCAAGGTGTTGAATAATATACAAAATCAGAAGTATAAACAAGAGTAACAAGAGACAACAGCAAAGCATTATATCAATTATAGCAAAGAACAAGTCTCTGCCCTTATGGAACCTATGTTCTACAAGAGGACATACCATAAATGATAAACATTAGAGAAACAAGTAAATTATATAGAATTCCAAAAGATGGTAAGTGTTATAGTCAATGTAGAGCCAGGATAATGGGAACAGGAGTGCTTCTGGGGGATACTTAGCTAGAAAATGTAGTACCTACATGTCTGAGATGTTTTTCTTTAATCTAAAAAGCTTTCTGAAGGCCTGTTTGTGATGACTTTGGAAACTATCATGGATCCTCTCAGGTAGTCGCTGAACGTTTGGGCTTGGTCTGTCCCAGAAGGTGGACCTTCCTTACCTCTTCCATTCCCCTAAGTCTAGGATAGATCATGAGTTTCCTGTATCTGTCCCAGAAGGTGGACCTCCCATACCTCTTCCATTCCCCTAAGGCTAGGATAGATCTTGAGTCTCCTGTAGTCCATCAGAACTTAGGAAGCACAAGGACCCTTTGGCTGAGAAACTTTCAATGCCTGTAATTATTCAACATCTACCCCATGAAATACCTATAGAAATACTAAGTATCTTTGTACAGCCCCCCAGTTGTCCTAAGGATGTGACAACATCCTTTTGCTGTTTTGCAGTGTCATGGACTTTCTGTGGAAGGTTTTGTTCTTCCTTCTTCAACTACTAGAGAGGTAAGATTGTGTCTTTCACTTTTATGTAATTGATAACTTGTCTGGGTAAAGTATTCCAGTGGTCAATTTTCAAAACAGTAGACCTATGCATTTATAAATCAACTAAAAATTAATTTACAGAGTTTTTTCAAATAAAATAGCAGTATTAATTTGTATTATATTAATTATATAAGAACAGCTTCTTTTACTCATTGGTTAGACTGGTTCGTGTGCATGATGCCTACGTTGGAGAGGACATATGGAATAGAAATATAAGAATGATTGACTTCTCATGTCCCCATCCTCTTATTCCCACAATTCTCTAGTAGTATAATTGTAAATTATTAGAGCAGAAACCTCGCCTCTAACTTTATGTCAGAGTAACCTGAGATTCTGTTTAGAATTTAATGCTTTCAAATCGCCATGGATGGGACCTGAATGTGTATACTTCCAAAAAAAATTCTTACACTGATTCTGATAAATAGCCATGGTTAGAAAATATTCTTATGGACTGCAGGCATAGATCATCAATTTCTTTTATATGATGCACTCTGCCCAGCCACACAGAAATTATAAGTAGCTTTCACACCAAACAAATGAACTAGAATTGGCAAGCAAGAAATATAAGGTTGAACATTAGAAAATTCTCAAAAACAATGAAGTTTTTGCAGATGACTGGAAGAGTAGGTGTAAAAGACTGAGGGAGGCTATGCTCTAAAGTCTTTACTCCTGCTTCACACAACACTTTTGTCCTCTATTTTTCTTCTCTTTGCCTTTAAGCAAGATAGACATGTTGATAGAATTAGTAGTAATTCATACCCGAATGCTACCTTTAAGGGTCTTCAAAGCATCTTCACGCTTTTCTTTGAGTTGGTCAACCCACCTATGTAAGATAACAAAGGTAAGAATTATAGTTCCCCACTTACAGATAAGGAAACATTTTTAGAAAGATGACTTAGCCAAGGTTATAAAACTAATAACTTACAGTGATAGGACTTGAAACCAGTCTGTTTATTTTATTTTATTTTTTTTTTAGTTTTTGTTGTTGTTTTTTGAGACTAGGACTCGCTATTTTTGCCCATGGAACCGCAGGCTCTCGTTGCCCGGGGTACCACAAACTCAATCCCCAGCCTCAGCTTCCCAGGTAGCTGGGATTACAGGCACGCACCACCACACCCAGCTATTTTTTTTGGAACTAGGTCTCACTACAGGCCCCAGGCAGGACTCAAACCATGATCCCTAGCCCCGGCCGCTTCGTAGGCTGAAACTTACAGGCACGAGCCACTGTGCCCGGCCCTGAAACCAGTCTTATATTCCAAATTTTCCTGTAAAATATATACTCAATACAATTTTACCGAGTTATTCTTCAATCCCCTTCACCCTGATATAACTTCATATTTTTCATGCCCATTTTAATCTAACAGTATGTAAATATGATACAGAATTCTAATTATCATGTACATATAATTTTAAGTTCTATGTAAATGTTTTCTTTATCTACCACAATCATCCTTATTCTTTTAAATGAATATGAAAACTCATGAAGCTGCTACACTATGAAATGGCATTATTTACATAATCACTCCTACGTTCCTATGTTTCAGTTACTTCTAATTTTACACTTGTGACTAATGCTACCATAAACATGCTTTGTACATACGTAGAACTTATTTTCCTCTCCAATTATTTTTTAGAATGAACTATCATCAATAGGAATATGGGCCAGAAGGCACTGACAGAGTTTTTAGTCTTGTGCCATCTTGTTTTGCCAGATTGCCATCCAAAAATATTGTACAAATTTACATACTTTAAGGGAAGGAAGCAACACTCTTGGCTATAAGTATTTTTACTGCCTTGTACAATAGGTGGTTGATGTTTCCTTGATGATGGACTCTTATGAACTAATTTTCTTTTTCTCAATCACAGATGACTCCAGGAGAGATTAAATTCTCTGTTCATGTGGAATCTGTCCTGAATCGTGTACCTCAGCCAGAGTACCGCCAGCTTCTGGTTGAAGCCATCCTTGTCCTTACCATGTTGGCAGATATTGAAATTCATAGTATTGGAAGCATCATTGCTGTGGAAAAAATAGTGCATATTGCCAATGACTTATTCCTTCAAGAACAGGTAGACAGACTTGTTTTATCAAAGGGAATATCTGATATTAATTTGGTGAGATTGTATCCTTCTGCCCTCTTTCCCACTTGTGAACTACCTCTGTTGCATCTCTGATCTCTTTTTGCACAAGTGGGCTGCTGAGGGCCCTCCTTCCTTCACCATGTCTTTTGCAGTTATGTTAGATGATAAAGTTGCCTGAAACTCAGGAGCCTTTTATGCTTTTCTGTAAGGAGCTGGGCAAAGGAAGGTGAAGAAGGACAAATGAGAGCCAAAGAGTCTGGGACTGAATGTAATCATGAAACATCCAGAGAGTTTATTAAGTCTTAGAAAGCTTTTATACCTTGTAAAAGAATGGTTTGCACCTTGTTAAACAAGGGGAGGAAGAAGTAACTTAGGAAAAATCAGATCAGGCAAAACACTAGTTCCTGTGGAATATATGGGGCAGGGGATTAATTCATTAACTTGCTGTTATGTCTTAGGGAATTTCTCTAAGGGTTAATATCAGAGGAATTGGGATGCCACTTACCAGGGACAAGACCATGCCATTCTCTCTTCAGTTTTCTGAAGTCAGATAACATAGTGAAATGATGTTTTCTTCATTCATAGCATGAGCCCTGGCTGGTTACCAGGGCAGCTCCTAACACTTTTCATCACATTTTAAACTTTTTTTTTTGGTAATGATAAGGACTTAATATTAGACTATTGGGTAGCATATCCCATCTGGACTATTAAGTAAAAGATAAAACATTTTGTTTCTCCTTTACTTTTACTTATATTATTTACCAATTAAAGTAAAACTTAATTCTTCATTTTTCATATTAATAAATCTTCTAAGAAATTAACTACTTTAAAAAATGTAAACTATCAAAAACTTTTCTGCATTTCCCTAGATTAAGGACTATGGGTGATTTGGTTTTGCGAGTGCCATGGTGGCTACGCCTAAGAAGGAAGATTCTATACTGTCAAAACACTAACAAAGATGTAAAACCCTAGGCAGAAGGGGCGGAGCCCCGGGCTACATGGAGGCCTCCAGGCCTACCTGGCTACCCCCGGTGCTGTGCAGCTGGCCTGCACACTCCTGCGCCCTCCGGATGAGAGGACGCTACCTGACAGAAGCTTCCCAGGCATGGCAACCTGGAAGGGGTGTGGCCCCTCCCAACTGACTCTCCAGCTCATCTTCAGGAGGAACAAGAACATATATAACACAAACACCATTTTAAAATGGTGAGAGACCAGGTCAAAATCCAGCTCACAAGCTTGAGCCAGACACAGCTGATGGACAATTAAAAGAACCAATCCAGGCGAGACAGGAGAAACAGCTATAGAAACACAGTATCATGAAGTGCACCTATGTGCTTGCCAGGTCTGAAGACCCAAGACCTCATTTTGGAGATGCCTCTGGGAGAACAAAAAGCCTCTCCCTACTTTACGGGAGAGGAAAAGAAAGCCAAAGACTGGGGAAATGGCCCCACAGCAAAACTGCAAACTGAGGCAGAGGAAATCATCTACAATGGCCAATCACAGTTGCCTGTATCCACAGAGAAACTTCTTCACCAGCAATGACAGGGGGTGAGGTCCCTTAAATCTGACACCATAACCATAAGATAAAGCAACAAAACAACAAAGATGGGGTTGGAGAAGACAGCCTCCAATGAGAAAGCTTGGAAAGACTACAGATAATAATAGACTGACTGCCCAACACAAACTTAAACCTACCATCAAGGCTCACCTGGTTCCAAGAACATAGTCCTCACCCATGAAAGAACACTACCATGGGAAAGAAAGAGACTAATAGATTTAGGACAGACTAGGCAACAACAAAGAGTGGGGTGTGAAAGAATGGAGGGACCACCTGAGGGAGGGAGGTGGGGGAGATAGCCCAAAAAACATTTACTGAGTTTGTGATTTAAAGAATTAAAAATAAAATAAAGTAAAATAAAACAAAGGTGTAAAACCCTAATACTTAAGTTGGAAAAAAAAGACACATAAGGTAAATATATCTTCCACCTTACTATTGTCAATAAGAATATCTCCAAAACATGTAGCAGGTGTTTTATTCTCTTAGACACTGTGAGGGAATGCAAAAGAAAATAAGTGTTCAGGATTTTCTAGGACAGTCATAATTTTTAAAATTTTCTGGATTGCTGTTACTCTGTATATCAGAAAATATAATCCATTTTAGGCTTAGAATATAATTTGAAAACTTGCAGTCTCTTTGAATACAGTTGACTTAGAAATAATGATATAGATGCAAAATAATACCCACTAACTCAGCAATTACTAGAAGAATTCAGACCAAAGTCTCCTTTAGGGTTAAAGTATTCACATTTGATTCTTTGACTCATTTAGTGAGCGTCATGTTTAATTTTCAAAAATTCATTGTAATGGAAACAATTCTAAGCAGACACTTTAAAAATAACTTCACATGATTTTGGAGTCTAGAGAAAAATGTGCATGTAGAAACCTATATTCACCCTTTCGTGCATAACCCTGTTAAATAGTATACGATCCAGCTAGTTAGTTGGGAATGGAAAGCACCTCTGAGTATCCTCATCAATTAGTAAGATTAATAATTTTTCCTTTCCTCTGTGTTCTTCTACCCTTAAAACCAAACAGAAAACCCTCGGCGCAGATGATGTCATGCTGACAAAGGATCCTGCTTCTGGCATCTGCACTCTCCTGTATGACAGTGCACCCAGTGGCAGGTTTGGCACCATGACCTACCTCTCCAAGGCAGCCGCCACCTATGTGCAGGAGTTCCTGCCCCACAGCATCTGTGCCATGCAGTGAGACTTTCAGACCCTGTCTTCTGGGAACCTTTTGACAATTGGTTCTTGACTTGGCTGATTGTACATGGGACTGAAATGTGATTACCTGATCACTCCCACCTTTGCCCCTATGTATCCCACCTCTCACAAGAATGAACTTTTCTGAGAAACTAACTACTGTGGAAGTGAAGCCTTGCTGGAAGACATGCTCATCCAAGCGCTTTACTCTGGGCCTTAATTCTCTCATGGTTCATAGCAGTTGGCATGTGTTTTTATTCTCTAGATCTTAGTTTTCTAACTCCTATTTGGCAAGAAGCAGAAATTAATAACTTATTCCTAAGCTTTGGTTTTTCTTTTGTGGCCCCAGTTTGTGAATGAGTAGTAGGTGCTTTCAAACATTACTTCAAGAGAGTAAATCCAAAGTTGTTGGATTTTATGCTGCCTTAAATTGGAAAACTCTATTTTAAAATGCCTTTTCTTGGGGAAAAAAAGAGTAGTGAATTATGGTTTGTTCTTTTACTCACATGTTGCCTCATACTGAGTGATGAACACCTTTGTAGAATTATTGTTTGATGATACATTAAAAATATTAACGTAATATGCATAGTTAAGGATTTCTGTATTAATGCTTGAAATAACAACATTCTGTAAAGATTAATGGTACTCATAAATGTAATTGCAGAAGAAAATGCAAAATAATCCAGAGAAATGGAGTCCCAAAGCACAAGTCCAGAGAGTAAAATGAAAGATAGATGATGCCCAAGTGGTTTTGTGCACCCAGGGAGCAGAGAGGAAATCAGAGATGGGTTAGTGCCCTAAAGACAGCCTTGTGTACACTTACATGTTAACCTCTTAAGTGTTAGCCAGCATGCAACACAGCGTAATTGAAGCCTCTGTCTTTGGCAAAGAGCAGCACAACAGTCTATAGCACTTTACCAGGCACTCTTTCCTTATGTTAGGCTGGTCTCTGTCTCATTCACCTACTCACCTTCTACAATATCCAGTCCCCTCTCCTTCCCAACTCCCTGCCCTCCCTACCATTCTCAGACTCTTACACTTACATTTTTTACTTCTTGATTGTAATATTTATATCCATGTACATATATCTTGATATCTGTAAAAAAAAACCTGCATTTGTTTTATGTGTCTAAACATACATGAGAATTTTTCTGAAAGTTGTTTTGATGTGTATGTATATCTGCCTGTAACTGCATTTGATAGACATAGTAAATATGTAAATATGAGTGTTGGTGAGAGAAAGGTGTCCTCAGGCTAAATACAGAGGGTGCTGGAAAAATCCTTAGGTTCTCTCCCTTGGTCCCATGTTTAGGTAGCCTAGCTTGAAGAATGTTTCTCCAAACTTTCTATCTCATGTATTTCAGACTTATAACAAAACACCACAGACTGCATGGCCTAAGAAACATTTATTTCTGGATGCTGGCAGGTCCGAGATCAAGGTACCAACAGATTCAGTGTCTCATGAAAGCCCACTTCCTGGTTTGCAGATAGCCATTTTCTTGCTGTTTCCACACTGCTAGTGTTAGTCTCTTCCTCTTCTTTAAAGACACTAATATTGCTGTGGGAGCTCCACCCTCATGACTTCTTCTAATACTAATTACCTATAAAAGGTTCCACCTTTAAATACCATCACATTGAGAGTGAAGATTTTAATATAAGAAGTTTGGTGGGACATGATCATTGAATTATTAATTAACACTTTCCTTCTCCTGCTATGGGTGTAAAGTTCCTACTGATTTCCCTATTTGTGCTCAGATAACTTTGCACTTTAATTCCCTCCTTTCCCTTAGATTTTTTTCCTAAGAATGGGAATGTGGGAGTTCTAAACACTTCTTACAGAATCATCTACAGTCTTATCAGCACACATGCATAAGTGAGCTAAGTGTAGTAGGGTAATAGAAAACAGTAGAAACAAAGAGAGAATGACCAACCTTTCAGTACCTGTCTTAGAAAAAAGGAAAACACACATTAAGTAGTTTTCTGACTATGTGATTTTTTTTCTGTCACTTTCAAAGAAAAGTTACAGCCTATTCTAAAATTATCTTTTCACTGCTTGCAAGTGTACCCCAACCGTGGGGAGTATACCTGGAGTGACTCCAGTGAAGTATCCCACCTCTTCCCATATAAATTGCTTGAACTGAGACTAATGACTACATTTCTCTGGGTTTGTTAAACTGTATATCACTATGCCCCCCATACAGCATTAGTTTTAGAAAATTTCTTTTGTATTTTGTTCGTTTTAAGCATGTGGTAATAAATGATATGTTGGCCTTTGTTAAAGCACTTATGTTTTGAAAATAGAATAAAGAATTAGAATTTTGAATTAATCATGTCAGGTTCCATTGTGCAAAAATTTTATGTGTTTCTATGATTGTAGTTTATTTCATAACTCTTGTACATGCTCTACACAGTAAAGTCAAAGCTCATTAATTGGGTCAAAATACAATAGTGTCACACACATATATATGTTATGTATCATGTAATATTCAGGAAATATGGATTTATCATTCAAATACACACTTGGACAAACTAGGCTCACTGAATTCAAACGGGCTTCTTGGTGTCTTTAGGGAGACTATTCAAATCAGTAAATAAGACATATTTTTACTCAGCATTATAATTGTGTGCAAATGGTGCTTCTGCACTACTAGAGGACACATGAAACAGGATACTCCTGAGTATTACAAATATTTGGCAGAACCTTGTTTATATTATTCATTAACCTCTCACAACAAGAGAGGGTTTATCCAACAAGAATGAACAGTGACTCCACAATTACAATCTTATTCTCAATTGGCTTTTACTACATTTTATGAATATTATACAGGTGGTGGGACAGAGTTATTTTTCTTAGCCACAGCTCATAAAACTACCATCCTTTTTGCACACATCAAACACTTGTACAATGCACTGCAGATAGTGTTTTTCATATTTAGTCTTCATATCAAACTTGAGTGAACTTGGGTCTTAATTTATCATTCATTCCCATTATAATTATTCACAGTACTCCCTGTCATTTGTTCTCAAAAGGATCTGGCTTTGGATGATGTGGTTGCCCTATGTTTAGCAGAACTATGATTTCTTGCAAGGCTAGGCTTAAAGTACAAGGACCTGTTCTCAAACCACTAGTGGTACTCTTGCAGTAGTAGCATATGGGTGAGAATACCAATGAGGGCAGGGGAGACTTCCCCACCAAAAAATAAGTAATATTTGGCATAATAGTTATGAAAACAGACAATAACCAGTGTTTGGGTACTTAACTAAATGTCAGACTCTGGTATTAGGCACTTGACAGATACACCATCCTGTTCTATCTTTACCGCTACTATGTGAGATTCATAATGGTTGTGTCCCTATCTTGTAGATGAGGGGACTGGGGCACAGGGTATATAAGCAATTTGTACAAATCAGACAGCTAGTAAGTGGAAGTGCTGGAATTTAAACCAAACCAATCTGGTGCCATAGAGTTCACATCAGCAAAAATGACACTGTCCAAGCAAAGGCATTAGTGGTGTGGAAACAAGGGTTGTTCTGCTCAGTACACTTGAGGCACTGGTGGACAGATTGTGAAATGCACAAAAAAGGGGGCCAAAAGTGTGGTGTCTTTTTAATGTGTTTGCTTTTTCTTCCTACATCTGAGAGCAAGTGAACATGAGACAGATAGCTAAGAGACCAATCTGACCTGGCTGGTTCAAAATTTAAATTACCTTTCGCAATAATGGCTGAGGAAGGTGAGTTGAGGAACTTGCCTAAGGTTACAACATCAGTATATTTTGAAACAATCTAGATTCAGTCTATTTTCTGATCTCAAGTCCTCCAAATGCAAATCCAGTGTTTTGGGAAGGGTTTGCATTCCAATTTAGGGAGCGGTGGTTAGTATGTCTGTAAAATTGAAGTTAGGGACCAATAGCATGATGTATTCTCTGTCTTAAGTGCCAGAAAGGTGTGGACCTCCTAGTGACATTTGCTGCAGCAATGTGGGCCAATTCCAGAGTCTCATGCAACAATTTATCTTTCTCCAGATTTGAATCATGTTTGCAGGTTCCAAACAAGGATACTGTTGCCAGTTTTGGTTTGGAAGGAATGCTCAAATGTTAAAGTGTTCTGCTACTGTTGCTAGAGCTGAAAGAACACATAGAATAATCTGTTTCCATTGTCCACATTTGAACATGTCAGTTGACCAGTCTTTATCCTGCCCTTCTTCCATTGGCTATCCATGAAGGTCAGGAAAACTCCCATTTCCTCGTTATCTTGCCAATTTGTCATGATCTTGACTTCCAGTTAACTTCTGTAACCCAATAGACTCCTTCCAATCTGTCTATAAAACATGTATTTCTTTCTAAAAAAAAATCATTCCCAGGCTCTAACATGTGTGCGAGTCAATATTCTAATGCCTTCCTTTTGCAATCAAATTTCTTCAAAGAGGAGGCTACATTTGACAGTGTTGACTTAACTAAATCATTGCAATTTGGCTTCCTGTTCTACTTTTCTTTTTTCACAGAGCCCCTGTGAAGTCCTATTGGTATAAGGGGTCATTGACTTTTAAAATAGGTGACATTGTTACTGTCTCTTCTTTCTTGTAGTTCTCTCATCATTGATTTCTATTAAACTGTGCTACACTTGTTCTCACCCAACTCTTCTTTTTCTTGTCTCCCTTTTGGCATCTTTTTCTCCTTTAATCCTTAGAAACAGGCATTTCCAAAAATCACATTCCTCCTAAGTCAAAGTTTATCACTGATGTGGAGTATATTTTGAAATGTGGGGTGATCTCATTTATAGTTTTTGAAACTCATTCTGGTGACTTCAATAGACAATATATTGTAGGTCAGCAAGAGTGAAGTTGAGACCAATTATATAATGCAGAAAGGGAGAGAAAAGTGGTAGGACTGCCCTGGTGGTGATGCAGGAGAAAGGAGCATATTTAAGACAAGTCTTAGAAATAGAACTGATGGAAATCACTGATGCATTGATTTTAAGAGTGAGTGGAAAGAAGGAATACAAAATACAGGTTTTTGGCTTTGGAAATTGGATGTTAGTATATTTACTGATCATGAAAGATGGAGATGGGGCAGAAAGGATTTGGATGGGGAAATTCTAGACAATGTGCCTTCCCCTGGCTCCCACCTTCACCAAGTAAAATCCTGTCCTTTCACTAAGACCCTCTCAAATGCCACTGAACAAGTCTAGTTGACATTTCTTAGGTATCAGTTAAGTAGTCTAAGCCTGCTGCATTCTTATCTGACTGCATTGCATATGATTTCTTTTGTGTTTGTTCCATCTATGAGAATGCAGATTTCTTCAAAACACTAACAAGGGTGTAAATCACTAGTACTTCAATTTTTTAATGCAAATTCCCTGAGAGCTGATTGTAATTTATCTTGAGGCTGAGTTCTCAACTGTACTTAGTTGCTGTCAGAATAATTTTAATGATTACAGAGTGATTACAGAATGATTTAATGATTACAGAATGATTACAGAGAGTTGAGCTAGTTGCTATGAGAAGGTATAAAAGCATTAAGAGCTTAGATTTGAGTTAAAGGGTACATTACAAAAACTATTTCCACGGCGCTATGTATTATGGGGATACTAAATGGAGGGTTCAACAAACTTAGATTTTAACACAGTCATCATGGAGGAAGAAATACATGTTTCAGGAGTAAAATATAAACTAGAATTTTCAAGATTAAGAATGTTGGCTATCTGGCGGGGTGAGTTAAGTTCCGATTGATGTAAGACTTGGAAACTTGGGTAGTGTGTATCAGACCATAAGGAGTCCAGGAACTGAAAATATTGACGGTAATTTTAAAACCGCTTCAGGATATTCCTTAATGTTGACCCTCGCACTGAACCTAACATTTCCCTAACCCTTACAGGGCTGCAGAAGCAAGGCGAGGGGGGTGGAGAAGGAGGGGGGGAGTTGAGCTACAGTTTCTGAACATCACTGAAAATATTTGCTTTAAACCTTATTCTATAGCTTTCCCAGAGTAAATCACTAAGATTATTAACTTTTTCACGGGCATTGATAGCTAATGGTGAAAAGCAGTCAAGTAAAGTTGCAGCACAGAATTTATTGTATAAACTTTAAAAACCCGTTTGTACCGTTAATTAGTCCCCCATGATCCATTCCTCGCCAATCCCCCCTCCCCCAAACAAAAACGGTGATGTAGCTGGGTAGTGTTGGGCTCTTGGTGGCTACATTGTATCTTTAAATATTTCTATGCCTGTTTGCAGATCGAAACAATTCATAAAGACTTGAGGCTGCTTTTTTATTTTATTTTTTAGCGCTAAAACTCAAATTCGCGGCTATTTTAGTAATTCTGCCCGACTCTTCCGCCACCCAAAACCCTTCAAACTACATCTCCCAGCATGCTCTGAAACCGGTCTGACCTCATTTCAAATGGCCCCGTAGGGCAACAAGGATGGCTAGATTTAAACGTGCATATTTGTGCCTTAAAAAATTCGACCCTAATTGGCAGCTATTTGAGTGTTCATATCTGCCTACCTCCCGTTTTTGAGCTGTGGTCACTAAATGAAGTGGTTCTGGCCTGGGAAGGCCTATGCATTCCTTCAACTGAATGAGGAACAAAGACAATGTTCTCTGACAATCTCGAGAATAGGAGGGAATGTTGACCAGGGAGCACCCCTGCGGCCGAGCAAAGGAGCAGGAACTGGAGCCCGGGCAGATTACGAAAAAAGCCGGATCTGGACCGTGGTTCTCGCACAGCTGGAAGAGGTCGATGGAGGAACCGGAGGAACCCGCGGACAGTAGGCATTCGCTACCGCCGGTTTACATCTATAGTCCCGAGTATGTCAGCATGTGCGATTCTCTGGCCAAAGTTCCTAAACGGGTAAGAGAGATTGGGATGAAAGACTATGTTTTTGAGGTGGGAATCGGAGGGTATTCGGACGCGGAGAGGCTACTGGGGTAGGGAAAATCAGAAATTGGGGCAGTTTACCTACCAGGTGATAGAGGAAGTGTTCCCATATAGTTTCAAGAGCCTCAGCTTTTATTAGCGGAGCGTCGGACAGGTGGGGCTGGAGTGGGGGTCCGAAGGGAAGGGGTGGTTCAGAGAGGATGGCGTTTCTACTGAAAGGGATCCCAAAGTGATAAAGAAGAAACTGCAAGAGAAAAGTGTGCTATCACCGCAGTAAGGCCGGGGGTAGTTTTCGTTTAGTGATTCAGATACCTTGTATCTATATTTTCTACAATCTATTTGTAACTTCTAAATAGAGAGAGGAGCTAAAAGTTGGTTTCTTTTGTTCAGAATGTTGAAGTCTACCGAATTTCGCTGAATTAAGCATATATGAGACAATTTCCTGCTATTTATTTATTTATTTTGCTGGTGTTTTTAGGCCAGTATGGTACATTCTTTGATTGAAGCATATGCGCTGCATAAGCAAATGAGGTAAGTCGTCCTTCCTGAACTTAGTATTCATTAACCTCAATATCCTGTTTCACAGTGGGGCCACAGAGAGAGAGAATGGAGCTTCTAAAAGTTTGTGTCTTTGTGCGTGTGTGTGTGTGTGTGTGTGTGTGTGTGAGATTCACGGTGTTTATAATCTACCTGTAACCTGATAAGCTCTTGAAGAATTAAGAAACAGTGAAAAAAGAGCAGGAAGCAGTTAAGATGAAAAAAGACCATGAAGCAGTTAAGATCCATTAGAAATGAAATTTTATTGCTTGCAGAAAAAAGAGATAAGTATTTTTGTGGGGTTTTAAGCTAAATGTATTTAGGTATTAAAGCTTGTCTGATTGAAAAAGGGTGTTCAGCTGGGAGATATTGTGGAGAGGGACTTCTAACCTGAATTTAAGGGTGTGGGCTAAACTTAGAACTTGTAGATAGCCCCATCACAACCAAACCTTAACTCATGATCCTGAAGTTAAGTCAAGGCCAGAGCAAACTCCCACAACCAGGTCAGAACTCAGTAAATATTTAAGTATTTTTTTAATGAGCTTGTTGTTTGTCATTATAAGAGTGAATACTATACTATAACCCTGTCCCTTGTAGGGTTATTTGTAACATGTTCTGGCTATTCAGGTGTGTATCTGTCTATACTACTTAGTGTAGCATGCTTCATTCATCTCCCAAAAAGTACTGTAGTAGCCTTACAGCAATTATCCTTATTATTAACAAAGTTGGTATTCAGTACCTACTTTAGGATTGCTTTTCAAACATTTTTAAATAAAAATATTTGGCAAACATAAAAGGTACATGCTTTCCATTAATATTACTAACATTTCAAAAAATTTCCAAGGCAAACAAGTATCAAAGCATAACTGTCCAATTTCTTTGCTATTAAGCAAGGAGGCTTTCAGTAAGTGTTTGTTAAATAACTGGAAGATGCTAGAAGAAGGAACTCTTAGGACTGAGAAACATGGTCCCAAAATGGTAAAAAAAATGCTGTTTTAATGGACAGATTTATCACTTCTTAGGGCATGGACATGTTTTCTTGAAGAAGTAAGGTATTTGGATATTGACTGTACTTCATTTTTTGTGCTTTAGCCACAGGATTCTTCTGACCTTCTTGGTAACAGTTAGTAGCCTGTCATACTAATTAGTCATACTAATTCACATTAACTTATAAGATATTTGTTGCCCTGTTCCCACCAGCAAACATTAAAAACTACTTTCCTGTGGCCAAGGTCATTGCTCTCCCAACTTATATGTGCATGTGGATCACCTTGTTAAATAAAATTTGTATTCGGTAGGTCAAAGGCAAGACTGAATTCCAGCTGTCTAACAAATTCCCAGCTGCTGCTGCTGTAGGGTGGCCCATAGATCACCATATTTTTGACCAAGCTCCAGAAAATTAGTGGTAGTGGTGAAGTCAGAAAGAAGAAATTGGATCTAGGGACTAGAGGTTAGAGGTAGGCCTGTAGTCTCTCAGAATCCCTGGTTTGTCACTTCTTGGAGATGCTGTTTGAGAACTTTTAAAGGAAGCCTAGTTCCAACCTTCCCCACTTTCTCCTTCTCAGAGGCAGATGGGAGGGGCTAAATATAAAACTTACATTTTGAATTTCCTTTATTTTCACCATTGATATTAATAATGATGATAATTAGCCACAAAGCCTTTTCATATATTTCATACCATTAATCTTTACCTAATCACATAAGATCTCCCTACTTTATGTATGTGGGAACTGACCTAAAGAATTGTCAACTTATCTGAGGTTATAGAACTATAAATACAGAGTAAGAACAGGAATCCAGTCCTCTCACTCCAAATTCAAAATTTGTAGCAGTATGGCTGTCTTCTAAAAATGCAGTTTGAGAGGATTATGTGATTCAATTATGAACTGATTCAAATGAAAATTTGAGTCATAGAAATTGTAACTCATGAAGTATAGTTTGTCCAATATCTGATTATTTTACTTAAGTACAGTTACTAACTTTTTTAAAAAACCTACCTGTATACTCAAGGGAAAAGTCTATCCTCTCATCCCTTATTAATGGAGTCATTACTGAAGTAAGGATATGAAGACTAGTGCAGTGGAGGAACAGAATGTCTTTCTTATTGCTTCAGCCCACTGGAACCAGAAGCTGGGAGTTGTATTTTCTACTCAGACTGCTAGCTCCTGCCTCCAGCTTTTAGTATGCTATGGCTCCCATTTACTCACCTCTCTTTATTCTTTGTTATTATTAGGATAGTTAAGCCTAAAGTGGCATCAATGGAGGAGATGGCCACCTTCCACACCGATGCCTATCTGCAGCATCTCCAGAAGGTTAGCCAAGAAGGAGATGATGATCATCCAGACTCCATAGAATATGGGCTAGGTAAAGTAATTTTGGGCAAGGGTGAGAACTGGACAACCTCCATCTATAGCTTGTGACTTTTTTTTTACAATTTGCATTATGGTTCTTTAAGCATAATGTTGATCTTGTTGTTTAGCTATATATATTTGTATACATACATATTGTATAGTTTTGCTCTATATACATATGTATGCACATACACACACATATATACATATCACTTAACAAGTAAACCATATGTATAAATTGAGCAAAACTGAATGATGAATCAGATGAAAGAAACCATTCAGTTGCTTAGACCCAAATAGCAGCGCCCAGATTGGGTGTAACTGTTTAGATGTTGTGCACATGCTGTATATGTGTTGATTTAACTGTCCTTATGTTTTAACTTGAATACATATTTATGTTCTGGCCTACTTACTACCATATCTCTCATTGAACAACTGCATTTTTAAAACTTGTAAATTTTTAAATTTACATGCATGCAGTTGTGTATGCAGTTGTGATTGAAGGACCTGGATCCCAGACCTGACTGTGCCAATAGATAATACATATTTTTCTCCATCTGCAGGATATGTCATTAGTCTTGAAGATATAACCTTTTTACCTCTAATATTTAAAAAAAATTCTTTATCAAACAGTGGAGATAATTCTCAGTTACAGGTAACATTAGCATAGTAGCTTTTAGGCAGGTATGTTGCTGCCACCTAAATCCATTCCTTTTACTAGAGTTCTGTACCCAATTTCAGTGTGTGGAGAGAGTGTTTTCCCCCAACCACACATACCACCAAGCAATGCTTGGGATACCAGTTGTGTCCTGCATTTCAACTCAATTCCAATGCTATCTACCCAGAGGTAACAACCAATTTCACTGGAAAATGGCTCTGTCTCACAAGACCACCCTCTACTTGAGCTACCAATCAGCCAAGTTGTTAGCTGTGCTTCTGATAGAAAAGCTACAAATTAGAGGTTCCAGTAACCCCTACAACTCAGTGTGCCAGTTGCAAATTCAGGTGTTTACCTGTACTTCTGACCGACTATAAATCAGAAATTCCCATAACCCCTGCCTTGGGGTTAATTAATTTGCTAGAGCAGTTCACACAGCTCAGGAAGCCATTTCTTCACTATATTTACTTATTATAAAAAGATAATTTAGGAACAGTTAGATGAAAGAAATGCACAGGCAAGACACGGGGAAAGGACATGAATCATGTCCTCTTCATATATGCATCTCCTTGTGTTTACTGATCTGAAACTCCCCAAATCCTCTCCTTGAAGGATTTTATGGAAACTTAGGCGAAAGTGATTAAATCACTGGCCAATCATTGGAGATTGAACTTTATCACCAACCCTCTGATCACATGGCTGGATCCTCACCTTAGGTACCTTTTTGAAGTCAACATATTAGCATAGCAAAAGACCCCTGTAGGGCTATAAACACTGAGGGAATTCCTAACTTTCAGAAACTTTTTACCAGAAATCTTGTTTAAGACCAAATATATACAGTTCACCCTTAAACAATGCTGGGATTAGGAGTGTCAACTCCCAGTGCAGTAAAAATTCATGTACAACTTTTGACTCCCTCAACACTTAAACTAATAGCCAACTGTTGATGGGATCTCCACCAATTATAGAAATAGTGGCTTAACACACATCTTGTGTGTATTTTATGTATTGTATATGGTATGCTTACAATAAAGAAAATATTAACAAAATTATGAGGAAGAGACAATGCATTTACAGTAATACTACTGTACTGTAATTATTGGTACCATCTGTTTATGTCATCATTTTACAAGAAAATCTGCATATAAATGTACCCACTCAGTTCAGACCTGTGTTCAGGATCAACTGTGTTTTTCATAATAAATCAAAATACCACATCTCCTTTTTAACAAATTCTCTTTTTAAAAGTTCTTCTGATATTTGCCCTAAGGTTATGACTGCCCAGCCACGGAAGGAATATTTGACTATGCAGCAGCAGTAGGAGGGGCTACAATCACAGCTGCCCAGTGCCTGATTGACGGAATGTGCAAAGTAGCTATTAACTGGTCTGGAGGGTGGCATCATGCAAAGAAGTAAGAAAATGAACTTTCTACTTCCTGCCTCTTTCCTTGAGTTATTTCTCTATTATGTACTTTCTTAAGCTTATTGTAGTGGCTTTTATTGAGAGACTTGTATAGATAGCACTGGGCATTCTGAAGAGATAGATACCAGTGCCAGTTGTGCTTGTAAATAAAAGAAGATGAGATAATATGGTGGAAACCCACTGCTAAGAGTCAGGATACCAGAGTTCTACACCTAATTTGGCTGCTAATTTGGAAGCCTGAACAGATTAATCTCTACGATTCAGTTTCTTCATCAGAAAAATGGGCAGATCAAAGGCAATCTATAAATTTTCCTCTAGCTTTTTGAATATTTCCCTGTCTTCAAGGGATTTTTTATTCTATAAATATTAACAAAACTAGAATAAGTAGGTAGCAACATTCAGTTTTGATACCAGCTGAATGTATTTCTGAGCTGAAGAGATTTAGCAATGGAAAGAAATTAATCATGGAAGTTTAAGAAGAGGTGAGTTTTAGAGCCAGTTTTTGAAAGGCTTTGCAAATGTTTTCAAGTAGGTGAAGAAGTGATGAGAATTAATTTTAAACAAAAGACTGAGGAATCAAGGTAGCCTATCTGTGCATCCATCTCTAAGGAAGGAATGTGGTAAACAAAGTTTAAATGTCACTATAAGGAAAAAGGACTTGTGAAATAGCTGTTCTTAGATGTTTCTTGGAGTAGAGGGAGAGTTCTTTGTAGTTTTGTGTGACATTTCAAATATCTGTCTTCTGTATCTGACAAAGAATGCTCAACCTTTTCCAGCACTTGGCATCTTGTTTGTTAATGTCTATAAAATGCAATATATGTCGGAGGAGAAGGAATTTTTTGATTTTTTTGAGGGGGGGCATATTTAATTTAATTTTATTATATATATGTTTGTGTGTGTGTATATATATATATATATACATATTTATCATTGTATTCCTCAGGGTTCTACCACTACCATATCACCTGTGAACCATCATTTTGATGTGTTGTTCTTGTCCCTTCTCTGATTTTCCTCTCCCCATCCCCTTCCCTAGCTGTTTTAGTTCTGTTGTTCTCTTGTTAGTTTTAACTTTATCTCACTCTTTTGTTTGTTTTCACTATATCCCACATATAAGTGAGAACATCTGGTTTTTGCGTTTTCTTTCTGGCTTATTTTCACTAGTATGATTCCTTCTAAATCCATTCATGTAATCACAAATGCATCATATTGTCTCTTTTGATTGCTGGATTCCATTGTGTAAATATACCATATCTTGTTCATCCACTTGTCAGTTTGGGGACATTTGGATTGTTTCCAAATCCTGCCTATTGTAAATAGTACTGCAATAAACATATGAGTTCAGGTGTCCTTTTGAATTAATGTTTTTGTGTCCTTTGGGTAGATACCCAGGAGTGGGATCGCTGGATCAAATGGTTTTTCCATTTTCAGTAGCTTGAGGTCCTCCACACAGCTTTCCACAGTGGCTTGGACCAGTTTGTATTCCTGCCAGCAGTGCAAGAGTGTTCCTTTTTGTGCACATCTGTGCCAGCTTCTTCTTGCCCACCCTTTTTCGGGGGGGGGGGGGCATTCTTACTGGTATAAGATGGTATCTCAGTGTGGTTTTTGATTTGCATTTCCCTGACTATTAGTGATGTTGAGCAATTTTTTCATATGCCTATTGGCCATTTGTATTTCCTCTTTGGAGAATTTTTTTTTTGTTCTCCCCATTTTTTGAGTGGGCTTTTTGCTTTGTTAAGTTATGTGAGTCCTTTATGGATCTTACATATCAGAACATTGTCAGTTGAGTGGAGAGCAAAAATTTTCTCTAACTCAGTTGGGTGTCTGTTTGCTTTGGTTATTGTCTCTTTTGCTGTACAGAAGAAGCTTGTAAGCTTCATATCGTCCCAGCAGTTTATGTTTTCCTTCACTTTTTTTGAATGTATAGTTTGTCATGAAAGGTATTTTTGTGGTACAGATCGTGTGGTGTTTTGATTATGTTTTCTTCTATGTATTTGGGATCTTACGTCCAGATCTTTTATCCATTTTGAGTTGGTTTTTATGTATGGCCTAAGGAAGTATTCATTCTTTTGCATGTAATAATGCAAATTTTTGCATGTAATGTCCAGTTTTCTAGCACCATTTATTGAAGAGGCTATCTTTATTCCAATGTATGTTCATTTCCCCTTTGTCAAAGATTAGTTGATCATACATGTGTGACTTTATTTCTGGATGTTCAATTCTGTTTCATTGGTCTGATGGTCTGTTTTTGTTCCAATACCTTGCTGTTTACATTATTATGGCTTTGTGGTTTAGTTTGAAGTCTGGGATTATAATACCTCCATTCTCTTTTCTTTTGGTCATGAGGGTTTTGGACATTCAGGCTCTTTTGCTATTCCATATGAATTGTAGTAATTTTCCTTCTTTTTCCTTAAAAAAATGTCATTGAGGTTTTTATTGGAATTGCATTGAATCTGTAGATTGCTTTTGGTAGGATGGCCATTTTGTTAATGTTAATATTCCAATTCATGAGCAGGGGGTGTCTTTCCATTTCATTGTGTCTTCTATTTCTTTTAACAGTGTTTTATGGTTTTCTATGTATAGGTTTTTGACATCCTTTGTTAGGCTTATTCCCAGGTGTTTCATTTTCATTTGTGTGATGGTAAACAGAGTGGATTTTAAAAAAATTTTTCTTCTTCTGACTGATTTTTTTTACATATAGGAAGGTTACAGATTTCTGTGTGTTGATTTTGTAACCAACTACCTTACTGAACTGCTTTATTGTTTTGATTAGTTTTTCTGTGGATTTTTTTGGGTTTTCTGCGGAAAGTATCATATCATCTGCATATAATAATAGTTTCATTTCTTTGTTCCCTATTTCTTTTCCTTTTAAATGTTTCTCTTGCCTTATTGCCCTAGCTAGAACTTCCAGTACAATGTTGGAAGTAGTGGTGAGAGAGGGCATCTCTTCCTGGTTCCAGATCTTAATAAAATGATTTCAGTTTTTCCTAAATGGAGGTATTTAAAAATGGGTTTCTGTGATTACTTTGTAAAACAACCACAGCCTCTAATCATTTGGGATGTTTCTTTTTCCTATGAAGGTTCTGATATGCAGTTAGCTATTTGTTTATAAATGGAGCCATTTGCTGGCAGAATTGTTTTTCCAGTCCCTTACTTTCAGTCGGTGCTTGTCTTTAGATTTCAAATGTGTTTCCTGAAGGCAGCAGAATGTTGGGTTTTGTTTCTTGATCTAGTCTGCTAGTCTGTGTCTTTAATTTGCGTTTAGATCATTAACATTTAGAGTGATTGTTCATACTTGAGAATCTGAAGTTACCATTTTGGTGGTCATTTTGAAGTTATATTTACTACCTTGTTTCATTGTTCCCATTTATTCTTCTGTTGGTTTTGGTCTTAAAGCTTCTTGTTTCATTAAGGTAGTTTGGTGTCCTTCTGGCTTCTTGTATGTCTATTTTCATTTCCTTCTTCGGGTTTTGGAAGTTCTCCTCCATTATGTCCTTAGATATCTTTTCAGTTTCAACGACTCTCTCTTCTCCTGGGATTCTTATTACTCTAATATTTCCTTTCTTCAAGGTACCTGAAAGATCTCTGCATTTTCCTTCTGTTTTCTTCCTTTGTATTTCTCTCTCATTTTCTTTCTTTATCCTCTCTATCTTAGAATCTTTGAAGGTACTGATTTGTTTTTCTATTTCATCTAATCTGTTTTCACGGCTTTTCCTGCATTTTTGATCTCCTGTGTTGCTCTTTTTGTATCCTGGATCTCTTTCTGTTTCTTTAGGGACTCAGTCTCATTCTCTAGTTCATCAATTATGTTACTCTTATTGATGCACTTTTTTTTATATTTTTCTAAGTCTTCTCTTAGCTCTATAAATGCTTCTGTCATGCTGAGTTTGAATTCTTTGTCTGACAGACAAGGCATTTCTTCTATGTCATCATTATTGGGTTTTGGAGGCTGTCTTTCCTTTGGTGTTGTGTTGTTTCCGGGAGGGCTTGCTGGATTATTTCCATTGGCTTCTTCCTGTGGCTTGTTTTTGGGCTTGCTCTATGTATTGGGACCCTATTGTTCTTTTCTTGGCTGGTATGATTGTAGTAAGGCTTGTACCGGGTCCTGGAAATGATTGTGTCTTGTGCTTGAGCTGCTTGGTTAAGTTCAGACTACTAGTTTGCTGTTGCAGTGTTTGGAGTTTTCTTGCAACCTAAGGAGGCAATGGGCTGGTGGGTTTTTCTGATGTAATTCTCTTCTTCCACCACTGTATTTCTTTCCCTCAGACTATGGGGGCAAAGTCCCCTCTCCTGAGGTTTGCTGGGGATTTTTATTCCCCAGCTGAGGTGCTGGAGCTTGGGATGTGTGGCTTCTTCTTCTCCGTGTGGAGTTTCCCTGCATCCTCTCTGCAGTGTCTGATTGCTTTAGTGCACAGATTAGGGGGCTCTGTGCATGAAAGTGTCATGGAAACTGCACTTGCCTGCTCCCCTTTCACCTGGGAGGCTGGCTACCCAATCCGGCAATCTCCCTTCAGTGTTTAGTCGCTGGGTACATAGCCCTGAGGGCCAGGCACACAAAAGTGGCCTAGGTTCTGTGTTTCCAGGTTCTTCCTTCCCCTGGCACAGGGTGCAGAGGCTGGCAAGCTCTCCAAGGTTTGTGATTGCTGTAGTATGCTGACCAGGGGGTCCTGCACACAAAAATGGCACAAGGACCTGCACTTTCTAGCTCCCCATTCATCTGGGAGGCCAGGTACTAGATCTTCCTTCAGTATTCAATTGCTGGGTCACACAAGCCAGAGGGCCAAGTGAAAGTGGCCTGAGCTCTGAGCTTCTGGGCTCTCCCCTCCCCTGGAGTATGGAGTATGGAAGCTGGCAAGCTCCCGAGATGTCTGATCAGTGTGGCACACAGATCAGGGGCCCTGTGTAGGGAAATGGTGCAGCGATTCATACTTGCCAACTGCCTGTTTACCTGGGATGCTTGGCGCTGGGTCTGGTGACCTCCCTTCACTGTTTGGTCACTATGGCATGCAGATCAGGGGCCCCTGAACCCAGGAATGGCATGGGACCTTGGTTGGATTTTAAATTGGTGCTGCTCCTGTGGAAAACTTTATTGAGATTCATTTAAAAGCTAAAATTGGAAGGGGAAGGGCAAAATAGTGGTAGAATGAAGATGCTAGTCTCACCTCCTCCACAAATTCAAGGATGGATTCCATCAAAAACAATTCCAGTAACAAATTCAGGAAAAACTGAGAATTACATCAATATCCTGGAGTGACATCCATAGGAGGGGAACCCTAGCAAGCAATCGAATGGGCCAAGCATATAGTCAGCCCAGGTATACAAGGTGAGCCCTGATGCTCCTGTGGTCCTTAGAAGTAGCAGAGTAAACTGGCAAGCTCTTTGCATTGTAACCTTCAGCAGACTTCTACAAATCCTGGAGTGGGATAGTGAGGCAGATACTATAGTAGGCCTCTGAGATACTGGTGCAGACATCTGAGAACTCTGAGGTGCTTTTGAAAGTAGCCATACTGGAAGTGGCCCTTGTCAGATCTCAGTAAGCTCCAAAAAGGGACCTGGAAGCAGACCTACCATAGCAGGCCCCTGCAGATATTAGCATACATCTCTGTGACCTCTGGGGTGGCTACAGGAAGTATCCTCACTAGGAGTAACCCCTGGCAATTATCTGTGAGCCCTGGACTGAAGATGGAAGCACACTCATCACAGTAGCTCTCCACAGATATGGAAATAGATATTGGTGGCTTGGAATGGCTCATGAAAGCAGGTTCACAAGCTATAACCCTTGGCAGACCTCAGTGAGTCTACCTGCTTTCCAGTGAGTGTCCTCGACGCAGAACTACCATGTTAGCCTATCCAGATATCAGTGTGACACAGGAAGGTCCCAGAAGCAGCCTTTATCACAGTAGGCATTGGAAGCTGAAGAGAGGGTCCTTGAAGCAACTCAAACTCAATAGGTTCTGGCAAGCAATGGAACAGGACCAGACAAGGGGAGCTGATGTCATAGGCCCTAGAATAGGCCCTAGAATGAGCTTGGTCACCATAGGCTGTGGCTTTTGGAGATGGACCAGATTGACAGTCTTTAGACAGTCTCAGAGTAGGCTGATTATCCCATCATCAGTAGAGAATAGTGCAAACTTTACAGGGTTGATAATGAGGAGATTCATGCCACATGGAAGAGGAGGTGAGTAGAAAGAGGAATCTGTGGGTTGTAGTCTGGGGTAGGAAACACGGATAACAGGGTGTTCATTTCAGATAGGGGTTCTAGGGAGAAGGTAGTGAAAACTGTGGTGGAAGGTATAGTCCCTTGAAAGAGGGGGAAATGTTGTAGAAGAGGTGGGCTGTTCCACACAAACTTGGTTCCCAGAAAAGATAACAGCATAGCAGGCACTCTGATCTGCACTCCCCTTTGAACACTGCAACTGGTACTTATGTTGTAAGGTCTACTGAGAGAACAGGATCTGCTAAGTCTCATTCAAGCTCAGAGGAGGAATATTAGGGATAACACAAACCTGAGCCCATCTCCATCCATACTAAGATCTGTCTGTCCCCATCCCATTAACTTAGCAAAGGCCAAAAGTATGCAAATAACTAAATACTCCAGAGTAAAAAATAATGAACTAGAGAGAGCTCAAGTAGTAAAATGGACAGGCAGAAAAAAGGGAAATATAGGCTCTTAAGAGAGTATGATGTCACATGATGAAAATAGCTCTCCATTATCCAAACAAAAAAGGTGGAAGATTATAACTCCCAACCAGATTGGTTTGAACAGTTAAAATAAACTTGACTAGAAGAAAACTCAGAAAGGCAAGTCAAAATAATGCAAGAGAACTCAGAAAGCAAGTCAAGGCAGTACAAGAGGACTCAGAACAGCTAATCAAAGAGTTAACACAAAATTCAGAAACAAACAAATTAGTGTGCTCAAAAATATAATCAATGAACATTAGGCAGAAATTGAAGCTCTAAATAAAAAAAATAACATAAATCCATGAGTTAATGAGCTCAATAAATGAGATCAAGTTCTCTAGAGAAAGTTATGGAAGTAGGATAGATCAGATGGTGGATCAAATCAGTGACCTTGAAGGCTCAGGTGAAAGAAGAGAGAATAATCTGATGCTGAAAAAACAAAGGTAACTTGAGAAATACCTAACACAACTAAGAAACAACAATAAATTAATTGGTATCCTAGAAGGAAAATGTCTCATATCTGGGAAAGTGATTAAAAACACCAGTCCACCAAGTTAAAAGAACACTTGGTTACCTAAAAGCAACAAGACCAACATGAAGATACAGTAGTGAGACTAGCAAGAATCCAAGACAAAGAATATTGAATGTGGTAAAGGGGGAAAAGCAGATACATACAAAAGTGTTCCTACCAGGTTTATGTCAGGCATCTAAGCAAAGCTCTACAGGCAAGAAAAGTATAGACTGCTATATTCAAATACTCCAAGACAAAAACTACCAGACATGAATAATCCAGCAATACTCTCAGATATGAGAGAAATAAAGCCTTTCCCATCCCAGACAAACTAATGCTGAGGGAATTTGCAAAAACTAGACCTCACCTACAAGAAATGTTGAAGGAGCAATCATATCTAAACCAATGCAATGAAAAATACACAAAAATTAAATACAGAAATAACTATATAGAACCAGAAATTAAAAACACAGTGGCAGTAGCAAATTGCCATGTATCAATAAATCACTCTAAATGTAAGTGGCCTGAACTTGTAAGATCTGAATCTGACAAAACTAGCTCTCTTTTTCATTCAAGAAACACATCTTAACTCCAGAGATAAGCAAACATAGGTTAAAGACGATGGCTTGAAAACAATCTACAAGCAATTGGAACCCAAAAAAGGCAGCAACAGTCATACTTAGATAAAAAAACAATGGTATAACAGCAATGGTAATTATATGTTATGATAAGGGATATGGTATGATATATGATAAAAAGATCAACATATAAGGAATATATATATATATATATATATATATATATATATATATATATATATATATATATATATACAGTATACAAAGGAATACCAAAATATATAAGATAACTACTAGCAAACCAGACACTGGCCATAACACAACAGTGGTAGGAGACTTTGACATTCCACTTATATCAATATACAGATCAGTCAGTCAGAAAATCAATGAGGAAACAGCCTTAAATGAGTAATTCAATCAAATGCACCTCCTAGGTATTTATAGAGCACAAGACCCCCAAAAGGAAGAAAATTCTTCTAAAGAATACATGGAACATTTTTTGAGGCTATATTACTTATTGAGTCATAAAACAAGTGTCAGTAAATTTATGAAGATGGAAATCATGTCAAGTATCTTTCTGATCACAGTGGTATTAAACTTAAAATCACAAAAAGAAAGTAAAAAAAATCTCGAATATGTGGAGATTGAACAACACACTACTAAATAACTATTGGTTAATGAGAAAATAAAATTAGATATTAAAAAATACCTGGAGATGTCTGAAAATGAAGATATGATTTACCATTGGGAGACAGTGAAAGCAGTATTAAGGGGTGAAACATGTAACAATATATCTGCTTTCATTTCCATTGATAAAGTCTTATCGTTTTCCAGGTATATAGATCATTTACCTCCTTCATTACATTTTTTTAAGTGCAGTTGTAAAAAGAATTTAAAAAATTTTCCCTTCTGACATATTGTGTATAGAAATACAGTTGATTTTTCTGTATTGATTTTGTATACTGCCACTTTACACATTATTTCTAGTAGTTTTTTGGGTTCTCTGTATATATTAACATGTCATCTACAAATATTGACAGTTTCCCTTCTTTTTCAGTCTGTATTCCTTTCATCTCTTTCTTGCCTAAATGCTTTGGCTATAACTTCCAATGCTATGTTGGACAATAATATTGATAACATCCTTCTCTTGTTTCTGATCTTAGTAGAAATGCTTTCAGCTTTTTGCCATTGAGTATGATGTTGGCTGTGGCTTTGTCACATATAATGCTTTTATTATGTTTATATAATTCCATTTTGTTGGGTATTTTTATAATAAATGGATGTCTATGGCTTGTCTATGGCTTTTTCAGTATCTATCAAAACATTCACATGGTTGTTTCATTATATTGATCTGGTGAATGACCTTGACTAATTTATGTACGCTCTACCAGCCTTTCATCCCTGGATGAAGCCTGCTTGATTGTGGTGGATTTTTCTCTCAATATGTTACGGTACTTGGTTTACTAGGATTTTGTTGAGGGTTTCTTGCCTCTATGCTCATCAGGATATTGATTTATAATTTTCTTTTTCTCTTTTGTTTTGGACAGTTTTTGTTTGGTTTTAGTATCAGGGTAATGTTAGACTCAAAGAATATGTTGAGGAGTTTTCCTCCTTCAATTTTATTTTTAACAGTTTGAGTGGTGTAGGTATTAGTTCCTCTTGAAGGTTTGATGGAATTCAATGGAGAGGCCGTCTGGTCCTGGGGTTTGGTCTTTGGGAGACATTTTATTGCTCTTTCAGTTTATAGTACTTGTGTTTGAACTGTTAAGCTATTTATTTCATCCTGATTCAGTCTTGAAATATCCTATCAATCTAAAAATTTGTTACTTTTAGGTTTTCCTTTTGTTTACAGATATTTTACTAGGTCCTTATTTACGATCATATATATTTCTGCACTAGCTGTCGTAATATTGTGCTTCATTTCTCATTGTTTATTTGGGTTTTCACTCTTCTTCATAAACCTAATTAAGGGTTTATCAATTTTGTTTATTTTTCTAAAGAACCAGCTCTTGGTTTTACTTATCTCTTGGGCTTTTTTTTTTTTCTATTCCATTTACTTCTGCTCAAATTTTTACTATGTCTTTTCTTCTACTGATTCTTAGATACTTTTGTTCTTTTTTCTCTTCAGCTACAGAGTTAGATTGTATATTTGAGGTTTTTCTTTTTTTCAATCTGGACCTGTATTCCTATGAATTTCCCATGTAGTGCTGCTTTTCAAGCATCTGTAGCTTGACTCTTTTTCACTAGTCTTAGGATACTTTTTGATCTCTTCTTTGATCTAGGAGTTGTTTAGAAGCATTTTTGTAGTCTCCACATATTTTGGCTTATTCTACAATTCTTTTTGTGGTTAATTTTTAGTTTTTACCATTGTGATTTGTAAAGATACTTGATATAATTGTTATGTTCATGTATTTTCTGAGAGATGTTTTATATCCCAATAAATAATCTATTCTTGAGCTTTATAAATGTCCATTAAGTTCATCTGTTCTAACACTTAATTTAAGGCTTTATTTCTTTGTTAACTTGTGTCAGAGGTGGCTAGACATAAAACATCTGTCTGATACATCTATCACCAACTCACCCATAATCCACCAACAGAGACCATTGTGCTTCCCTGTCTCCCCGTTCTTTTCTCTCCTCCTCCCCTACCCTTTTGGTATCTCAGTTCTATAGTCACCTATCAAGGATTAGTTTTTCAGCTTGTCTTATTCTATTCATTCATTGCTTAGATTTAAAAATTCTCAGTTATTATTTCCTTGAATATAGTCTCTACTTTTTCTCGCTTCACTTTCTAGATACCTATTATCCTTATGGTTCCTCTTCTAATTGAGTCTGGTATTTCTTATAATTTCTTCATTTTTCCTGTATATGGTTTCTCTTTTTCTAATTGGGCGATTTGTACATTTGAGTGTTCTATTTCGGAAATTATTTCTTCTGCCAGTTTAGTTCTATTTAAGGTGCCTTCTATGTTTGTATTCATTCAGTCTGTTTTTGTTCTTCTAATATTTTCAGTCTCTTTGGTGATTTGCTTTCTTTTTTAGTGAATCTACTTTCTAAGATTTTGTAGCTGCCTCTATACCTTTGACTTGCTGTCCAGTATCTAATTTAGTACTTTTTTTAAAGCAGTAAATATATTTATTTAGAGGAAATTTTTAAAAAATTACAACTTTTTGACATGTGATTGAAAATAGAATGTACGATGCTCGGGACCTGGAAACTGATGATATGCTCTTAGATATAAAAAAATCTTTCTTTTAAACCACAAGACATTTCTGGAGCTAGTCAGATGGCAGGTTCTTTATATATATATTTTTTTAATGATTTATTTATATATACATATATTTCACATCATTGTAATCCCCGGGGATTACTCACCACCTCCCCTCCCTGGCAGCTCCAGCTGGTGTGCCCTCTCACTTGTGTATTTTCATTTGGTTGTCCATATATTAGTGAAACCATTTGGTATTTTTAATATGTTGTTTTGAAGTCTTTGTCTGATAGGTCCTCTCTTTCTTTATCCTTCATATTTGTCCCAGAAGTTTTGTTTTTCCTCCTTGTGTTTAGATGTTCATTTTGCTTTTCCTCCCCTTGTATTTAGATGTTCTTGCTTGCTGGGGATGTATTATTTGCTTTTGTGTTTGTGTTTGGGGTGCTGGAAGTTTAGTTTGTTTCTCTTCTTTGTTTACCTTGGTGTGAGATGGGGTAGAAGGGGAGTCTTGAACTTAAATATTCAATCTCAGTTTGAGGAGTTGGAAACCTCTGCCTCCTCCCTTCTCCAGCTTCTGTTTGATGTTTTAGTTGTCTTAAATTCTCACTCTGTCTCCCTGCCACTCCTTTCTGCCATGGGTCATGATCTCCAGGTGGGGCAAGCTAGCTCTGACCACAAGGCTCATTCTCTGGAATTTGGTCGAGCTTGGCAGGTGGGAGATGCCCTGGTGGGGCATCTATGTCATTTTCTAGCTATTGCAGCAAACAATGACCATTGCTACCCCACACCCTTCATTTCCATGATGCTTCAGAGGGACCATGGCTTCAGCTTTGTGCAATGCTTGGTACTTTACAAGAAATTAGTGAGTTATCTCACCAGCTTTCTCGCACTGCTGTTGAACCTGCTATAGAGCCCAATCACATTCAGCCTGTCATCTCTTTGCTCTCCTCTGGCAAGGGCATGGAAAGGAATTTTTCTGTGCCCAAGCCATTCATGGAACATTTCAATGTCCCAGGTCAGACTCAGACCCCCCTCTAACTTGCATAAACTAACTTCAGGTGCATTCACAGTACCCTGGAATGCCCCCATCATACTTTGGATGGCTGATGTCTAGCCCATTCTACTGGTTGGTATAACTATACTCCCAGTCATGCTCCCTTCACTTTTTCCCACTCTTTCCCCTCAGCCATGACCAACCTTAGTTTGAGTTCTCCCTGGGAAAGTTGTGGGATACTTTTGGGGGGCACTCTAGGTTGTTCTTTGAACAAATTTTGTTTTTATGGTTGCTTTACAGGAAGAAGGTGATCCCAAGCTTGTGGGTGGAATCTGATCATGTGTATTTTAATCTTTTGTTTCTTAATGTGGTGAATGACATTGTATGTGTTGACTTATATATGTTGAACCATTCTTACATTCCTGGAATGAATCCCACTTGGTCAGGATGTTATATTTTTTTTTCTTTTGTTACATTTTTGAAAAAAATATTGAAACCAAAAGATAAAAATTTGGGGACTGTTATTTTTCTTTCTCACCACCAGCCCTTATATACACATGATATATTTACCTTTCCATCTCTTTATTAGCCTCAGAATGCCAACTTAATGTCCACTAGATTTTTATTATAAGTTCTTAACTTTTTGAATCATCTGCTATGTAAATGTCCATTATTTATCTTTTTCATTCTAATTTCCTTTACTGTATGTAATTTGCTCAAATTCCTTACATTTTGCTTTAAATGGCAACATTCCACCTTTTTCTATGACTGAATATTTCATTATATGGATAGGATAAGATGAGAATGTTGGTGTTTAGATGTGATATTGGGGTTCAGTAAGTGGAGTCCTTGGTTTATCTCTGAGAAATGTTTTGGCAGAATTTCCCTTTCAGTGGCATGTGGTGACTTTACTAAGGAAAAGGATATTTGTGTAAATATAGAGGCAAAGACTTGTTTTATTTAATTTATTTATTATTATTATTATTTTATTTATTTTATTATTAAATATTTTATATATATTTCACATCTTTGTATTACCCAGCAACCACCTACCACCTCCCTCCCTGATTGCTCCCACCCCCACCCCCACCCCCAAGATGTGTACTTTAGTTTGGTTGTTAGCTTGTTTTGACTTTTCCTCCTGGCCTTTTGCTTGTTTTTCCTATATCCCGTATATTAGTGAAACCATTTGGTTTTTGTCTTTTTCTTTCTCACTTGTTTCTGCTAATATTATTTCTTCTAGTTCTATCTATGTGATCTCAAATTCATCAAATTTGTGGCTTTTAATTGATGAATAATATTCAATTGTGTATATATACCACCATTTTCATCCATTTGTCTCTTTTGGGACATAGGGATTATTTCCATGTCCTTGCAATTATGAATAGTGCTGCAATAAACATCCAAGTACAGGTGTCCCTGTATTGAGGTCTCCTTTGGGTAGATATCCAGAAGATTGATTGTTCGGTCAAATGGTAGTTCCATTTTCATTAGTTTGAGGGTCCTCCGTACTGCTTTCAATAGTGGCTGAACCAGTTTACATTCCCACCAGCAGTGTAAGAGTGTTCCTTTATCTCCACATCCACACCAGCACTTGTTGCCTGTTTTTTTGATGTTGCCCATTCTTACAGATGTAAGGTGGGATCTCTTTGTGGTTTTGATTTGCATTTTCCTGATTGCTAGTGACATTGAGCAGTTTTTCATGTGCCTGTTGGCCATCTGTATTTCCTCTTTGAACAAGTGTCTTTTTAGTTCTTCCCACTTTATCCCTGGGCTTCTTGATTTTATTTATGTTAATTTATGTGAGTTCCTATAGATCTTTGTTAACAAACCCTTATCACTTTTGTGGAATGCAAAAACTTTTTCCCATTCCATTGGGTTTCTTTTGTTTTGTCTGTTGTCTCTTTTGGTGTGCAGAAACTTTTGAGTTTGATGTAGTCCCAACTGTTTGTTTTCCTTCATTTTTTTGCCATCTGTAGATGTGTCCAGAAAGTGATTTCTGAATAGTAATTCATGGAGAATTTTGTCCAAGTTTTCCTCTGTATGTTTTATGGTTTCAGGTCTTATATCCAAATTTTTTTATCCATTTTGAGTTGGTTTTTGCCCATGGTGTGAGGGAGTTGTCTTGGTTCCTTTTTTGGCATGTCATCATCCAGTTTTCCCAGCACCATTTATTGAAGAGGCTGTCCTTGTTCCAATGTAAGGTTTTCACTCCTTTGTTATATATGTGTGGTTTTATTTCAGGGCACTTAAGTTCTGTTCCATTGGTCTGATTGTCTGTTTTTGTACCAGTACCATGCTGTTTTAATTACTATGGCTTTGTAGTATACTTTGAAACTTGGAATAGTTATACCCCCGTTCTCTCTTTTTTTGGCCAGGAGGTTTTTTGATATTCAAGGTCTTTTGTTATTCCATATGAATTCCAGTAATTTTTATTCTATCTCTTTAAAGACTGTCATTGGAGTTTTTATAGGGATTGCATTGAATCTGTAGATTGCTTTTGGTAGGATGACCAGTTTGATGATGCTAATTCTTCCAATCCATGAGCAGGGAGTGTATTTCCTTATGTCTTATTCTATCTCTTTTAGCAGTGTTTTAAAGTTTTCTTTGTACAGTTCTTTCACGTGTCTTGTTAGGTTAATTCCCAGGTGTGTGTGTGTGTGTGTGTGTGTGTGTGTGTGTGTGTGTATTTGGTAAATGGGATTTTTCTTATTATTTCTTCTTCTGCTTGACTTTTTGTGTATAGGAAAGCTACTGACTTCAGTGTGTTGATTTGGTAACCGGCTAACTTACTGAATTGGTTTATGGTTTCAAGTAGTTTTTCTGCAGATTTTTTGGGTTCTCTACATAGAGAATGATATCATCTTCATATAATGATAGCTTCAATTTTTCTTTCCCTATTTGTGTCCCATGTACGTCTTTCTCTTGCATAGGCTCATTTTAAAATGACAGGCTTATTAGGAAAAAGAGAAAGGCACCTTCATAGACACAAGTGGGCAGAGAGTACCCTACTAGTGCCTCACTAGTAGATGCCCCAATAGGGCACCTCCTGCCTGCCAAACTCAACCTGTCACAGAGAATGAGCCTTGTGTTCAGGGCTAGTTTGCCCTCCTGGAGATCATGACCCATGGCAGAAAGAAGTGGCAGGGAGACACAGGTGGGCAGGTGCTGCTTTCAAATGGAAAGGCTTGTTAAAAGAGATACCTGCATAGAAACAGGCAGACAGTCTTGGCACAAGAACTACATTTTGTCAGAGCCGGACTTGTTCTTATAGTGTTCTTTTGGGGGTTTCATTCATTTGTGGATCGACAGTCTCCACTTCTATGGACAGTCTGGGCCTAACGACTTGCTGTGCCCAAGAATTTTTCACTTCTATAGCTGGTTTAATGACTGTTAACTATTTCTATATCCAATTTCTGACCCTATGAAGCCTCTATCCCAAATTCTTTACTCTAAGTCTCCATCAGACATACCATCTCTTCTTAATCTAGTTTTCTATATATACTAGCTATTCTAAATACTGTTGCAATAAATAGTGTAGAGAATATAGATTTTTTTGATTGATGGTTTCATTTTTATTGGATAGATGCCCAAGAATGAGATTGCTGAATAATATAGTATTTCCATGTTTTTAAAGATATATACAGATTGCTTTCCATGGTGACATCATGAATTTATATATTCCCCCTTACAGTATAGTAGAGTTCATCTTTCTCAGCATCTTCTTCAGCACTTCTTTTTGAGGGTTATTTTAGTATGTGCCCTCCTCATGGGTGTGAGGTGGTATCTGATTGTGGTTTTCTATTGCACCTCTCTTATTAGAAGCAATGATGAACATTTTTCATATATTTGTTGGCCTCTGGATATCCTCTTTGGTGAATTATCTGTTCTGGTCTGCTGTCCACTTATTCATTGGATTTTTTTCTATTGTTCAATTCTGTAATTTTTAATATAATTGGATATTAGCCCCTTGTTAGTTATGTAATTCAGTAGGATGTCTCTTTATCTATTTTTGTTTTCTTTCACCATATAAAAGCTTTTTAACTGAAATTAATCCCAATTATTCCAGTTATTTTGTTTGTTGGGGTTTTTTTGCCTTAATATGTCCTAAATTTTAACTAAAATAATACATGAAAATTTTTTCTTGATGTTCTCTGTTTCTGAGTGGTATTGTGTTGTGCTTCTTCATTTGCTTTGTTTTACCAACAGTTTATTTTTGTTTTTATTTCCCATGGTATAGGCCAAAGCCATCTTTATTATTGATGTCTTGGAACACACCAGAGGGGGGGTATAATATTATATTTGATATATGTTATATATCATATATCATATCTGTCATATATATTATACACATAATATATGTTATATATTTTTTTATTGTAGGGCTTGTATATAGATCTTTAATTCCTCTGGAGTTATTTTTCCGCATGGGATGAAAGAATGATCCAACTTCATTCTTTTAAATGTGCCCTTCCATTTTTTCCCAGCACCTTTTTTTAAAGGGGTTCTTTTTTTCCCCAATGTATGGTTCTGGCTGGTTTATCATAAAGTAAGTGTTGATATATACTCAATTTATTTCTTGACTTTCAATTCTGTTCCATTGATCCATGTGTTTGTTTTTATGCCAATGTGGTTTTTGTATTGTAACTTTATAATATCGTTTTTAAAGTCAGGTAATGTGATATCTCTACTTCTTTCCTATTTTCTCAGGATTGTTTTTCTACTCAAGGTCTTTTATATGGTTCCATAAAAATTTCAGTAATTTTTGTTCAGCTTCTTTAAAGGATGTTGTTAGTGTTTTCATGAGGATTGCATTGAATTTATATATTATTTCATATATGATTATCATATTATGTCATGTCATTTTGGAGAGTCATTTTGATTGTTGATTCTCCCCATCCATTAGCATGTGAAGTCTTTCTATCTCCCTCTGTCACTATATAATTCCTTTAATGATATCTTAATAGTTCTCATTGTATAGATCCTTTACTTCCTTAGTTAATTCTGAGGTATACAATTGTTTTTGAAGTGATTGTCGGTGGTATTTTTTCTCCTCATTCTTTGTTTCTATATTAAAAATGCTATAGATTTTGTATGCTAATATTGCAACCTGACACTTTACTGTGTATGTATATTGTTTTTAATATCTTTTGTGGTATCTTAAGGGTTTTCTGTAATATGATATAATCTGAATTGCGGTAGCTTTTCATTTTTCTTTTTTTCAATTTGCATTTCCTTTATTTCCTAGTACTTCCTACTTATTTCCTATTTACTATAATTAACACCTCTAGCACTTTTTAATTTTTTTTTACTTTTAAGATTTTTTGTTGATTGTATATTTCTTTTTCTTACATCGTTGTACACCCCCGCAAAGTTCTCCCACCACCATGTGACCCACAACCCATTAACTTGATCTCTTGTGCTCAGCCCTCCCCTGATTTTGCCCTCTCTCCCTATGCATCCCTTGCTGTGTGCTTTAGTTCTGTTAACAACTTGCTAGTTTTAACATTTTCTTATCCTCTTGCTTTGTTTCTCTCTATCCGACATATAAGTGAAATCATCTGGTGCTTCTCTTTTTGTTTCTGGCTTCCTTCTAGTTCCATCCATGTTGCCACAAATGACATGGGTTTGTAATTTTTGATTGCTGAATTGTATTCCATTGTGGATATATACCACAACTTTTTTGATCCATTTGTCTATTTTGGAGCATTTGGGTTGTTTCCATATCTTGGATATTGTAAATAGTGCTGCAATAAACATAGGTGTACAGGTGTCCTTTTGAGTTAGTGTCTTTGGATAGATTCCCAGAATTCAAATCACTGGATCACTGGATCAAACGGTAGTTTGACGGTCCTCCACACAGCTTTACATAGTGGTTGGACCTCCCAACAGCAGTGTAAAAGTGTTCCTTTTTCTTTGCATTTTCACCAGCACTTGTTTTTGCCTCCCCTCCCCCCCCCCACTTTTTCAATATGGATCATTCTTACTGGTGTAGGTGATATCTCATTGTGGTTTTGATTTGCATTTCCCTGATTATAAGTGATGTTGAGCATTTTTTCATTTAACTCTTGGCCATTTGTATTTCCTCTTTGGAGAGTTGTCTTTTAATCTCTTCTGTCCATTTTTTGACTGGTTGTTTGCTTTATTTTTGTTGAGTTTGTAAGTTCTTTGCATATCGTTGATATCAGTCCCTTATCATTTGTATGGAATACAAATTTTTTTTCTCATTCAGTCAAGTGTCTCTTTGTTTTGGTTATTTGTATTAAATAGTATTGTAAACCATTGTTATAACTCAATTTAAAAAAATCAAAATGCAGCATATAAAAACTCATACTGCAGAAAAGCCTCCCTTTGCCTGTTTCATTGTCTTCCATATTACTAATCACTTAAAACATTAGTCATTATTTTAAAATTTCCCCTAACCCTCTTCCTCTGCACTATAATATAAACTCCCTAAGGAATACAAATATTTTTATCTACTTGTTTATTAAACTAGCTCCACTGCCCAGAACTCTTAGTCATACATAGTAAACCCTCAATAAAATTTTGTCAGTTGAATGAGCAAGTGTGAAAATTGGAATAGTTGAGCAGAAGACAGATACGTAGGAAACACCTACTTCCTGCTCTTTGGGGAAATGGCCCTCTTGGTATTGCAGTTGGCTTATTGAGTGGAAATTAAAGAATAAAGTTATTAAATTGTAAAGATAAGTTAATTTATTCTCCAGATAGGCCCCCAATAAATATTTGTTGAAGGAATCAGTAGTAATATGTTAAAAGATATTAGTAAATTGTCAGAACTGAGAGAGAGAAAGATGGAAGAGAAGAGAGATTCCCCATAGCTGTCAGAATTTTGAGTACCCACAAACTAATAAGAATCCCAGCATCTTTGAACATGACCAAATGATACATTAACTTTGCTCTTTAATCAAGAGACCACTAGAGGGCATGCAAAGTTAAGTCAAGAATGTTCTTGAGCATCTATTACTGTCATTCACATTTTTGATCTGATGTTCATCTAAACTCTTGCATCAGTTCATAGTGCTCTCTTAAGCTAATTTTGCTAATCATTCCCAGTATCTGGCTCATTGCAATTCTTAAATAAATATAATTTAAAGGAAAGAATATGTTGAATCAAGAGATTTTCACCTTGAAATTTGTGTTTTACTAATGAACTTTTATAAGTATTTCCTTATAGTATCTTCAGATTAAACAACATAACACGTTTGATAAATGCATAACACATGGTCCTTGATGCTTAGAGAATTCTTAGGTAGCAGGAGGGGAAGAGTCTGGCTTGGCGTTTACCTGCTATTTGTGTGAGTGATAAGGGTTAGATGAAGCAGTGTCTGCCTGAGCTAAGAGTCATTCAAGGCCTCTACTCCCACACCAGCTCCTGAAGGAGCTAAAGGAGTTGGTGACTGATGGGGGATTCAAGTCACTTTGGGTTGCCTTACCCCCATTAGACTGTTAGCTCAACTTCTGCAAATGGAAATTTCATTGCTTTCAAAACCTACTATCCGCAATATGTTTTAGAGCTGTGAGGTGTTTTGGATGAGGAAGGCTAAACAGGCTTTGCTTATTGAATAATCATTTGTTCCTATTGAAATTCTCTGAAGAGATTTGGGGTGTCTGCATCTGTGGCTTTCTGAGCTAGATTTACTGTGTGGTATAGATTCCTTGTCCTGTTGTCATCTGATGACTGAAATGCCCTTGATGCAGGCCTGTGAGCTGTGCCTTCAGTATTATTTTTCATTAATGGAATAATTTTAAATAGCCTGAGAAATAGAACATTTTTAAAAATAAGCTTTAATTTTTAAAACAGTACCCTACACACACTTCCCATGATTCGTTTGTTACAATGAATGAACCAATATTGTTACATTATTATCTATAGTTCATAGTTTATGCAAATTTCCTTAGGTTTTGTCTAATGCCCTTTTTCCTGGGATCCTATCCAGGACACACATTACATTTAGTTATAATGTTTCACTAGCTCCTCTGGGCTATGACATTTTCTTAGGCTCTCCATGTTTTTATGACCTTGACAGTATGGGTCATAACACTCAGTATTATGTATTTTTCAGTCTATTTTATGTGTTTTAGTGTGTTTTTCAGACAGTTCAGTGGAATCATTTCAAATAGCCTGAGAAATACAACTCTTTTTATTTTTTGCTCTCCCCAGCATGTGTTTTTTATAATAAATCTGAGCAGTTCCTGAAGTTGGTCCTGCTGGGAAAGGACAGATGTCTGCAGCACTGGTAAATTTGTGTAGTATTGTGTACAATAAATTTTTTTACTTATGTGCACAGACACCAAACCCATAGCAATACCATCTTTGGTCAGAAACTTAAATAGAAATTGAGGGTGCAAATTCAAAATTGTATCAAAAACTAATTGATCTTTCTTTACTTTCTAATGTCTGAACTGTAGTAAGTCTTCATTTTATGTATGAACCACAGGCTCTATGGTGGAAGATGAAGGAATGAGAGTTGGGTAGAACCACAGGTTACTATATCACTTTACCTTAACTAAGTATTTCTACTCCCACCTGTCTTCGATATTAATTGTAGTCTCACCAAGATAAATGCTTTCAGTGTATTTTTAAATACTGAACCACATAGATTCTTACGCAATTAATACTACTAAATTTAGTTGGAAAGCTAGTAAGCTACATATACTTTCTAACTCATCTTTGCTAGAATTGTTTTTGAGAATCTTTATTTTTCATATATTTTACATACTGTCATTGGAATTTAATAAAGATGGCTCTTTAAACTCTTCTGAGCAAATCAAGGAAAGTTGTAAATTGAGAGAAATTAAAATCACTAGTTTTTCTTGAAGTACTTTAATATGACAGTAATAAAAAAATCCCAAGGGGTAGATTGAGTAAATGTGATAATTATGGGCTTTTATTCCAGACAACTAACAAACCTCTCTAAAAGATTGTTACATCTTCCATAGGAAGTATTTTAAAGGCTGCTTAGCTTTTATTAATGTTTTTTGACTGTCTGTGAATTTCCTATAGGGAAAGGTCAAATCCATTAAAAGGTGTCCCAATTAACTTGAGAGCCTTCTGCTAGCTCTTCCAGGCTTATTTCATGTAAAGAATATCAATATTCACTAAAAAATGTCTCCAAAAAGCATGCTAATTGTAGTAAATATAGTGTAAATAGTTGGCACTCATGCCATTCACATGAAATAACATTATTTATTGGGCGTTATGGTACAAATTATGGAACTTTAAAAACTGATCAGGTAAATAAGTGGTCTTTCCACCTCATTAGACAACTTTGGAAAAGGCTCAATCTTCCATTCAGTCATGAAGACTGGATGCTTTACCTATGTTAGTACTTCTGGGTGTTTTTGCTTCTGCTGAAGATTGGTTTTCTTGCAGACAGCATCGATGACTAGTTAGCTCTGGCAGTTGGTAAAGCCAAGACCATGATTTTTTGTCCTTGCACATAATAGTTTTTGCTGATTCTAATATTATTGGCTATACCACTTATTTTGTCCAGCCATCTCTTCCAAATCATGTCCTCAGTCATAATGGAGGCCAAACTGGGGAATGTAAACTAAGAAGCGTAAATCTTTCCCACCTTTGAAAAACAGCCTAAAGAACCCTTTCTCTCAGTGTGGGGTCTGTTGTGTTATTTTCATTGATTTGCCTCACTATTTTATGAGTACCCTAAAAATGCAGAACTATGCACATTGCCTTATCTGTTTTTTGTTCTATTAGCCCAGGAAAGATTTTCATTCCATTGAACACCAGACTGTGGGGTATATTTTTGGAAGCAAGTGTAGGTGTGCCAGAGCCAAAAAAGGTTCGGAACAACTGTAGACAAACTGATCTCACTGTTCTTAGAGCTGCCAACACTAGGCACAGAGCCCTTAAAGTGGACTATAAATGTAGAGTGGGTGGTTAAAAGAAAATCCATTATGTGGAACTAATTTCTTGTTTCCCACAATCAGGTGTATGTATTTTGTGTGCATGTTTAATGTGGAGAGAAGCAGGTGTGCACAAAGCTGGCTTATTTGACTATATTAAACTAGAATTGGGGTTTTAATGAGAGGAAAACTGTGAGTTGGAAAATTGGGATAGTTAGTACTTAGATTTTTTTAAAAAAGCACCTTCATTTAAATTTATTGTGATAACATACCTGTGAAGGAGATAGTTAAGGTAGGAACTTTTTGATAAGCTAAAACTGAAGCAAAGAGACCTATGTCCTCTGGTTCCTACCCCAGTTTCTATCACTGGAACCAGTGGTTCTCTAGGAGAACTTGTTGAACATAACTATGAAGTCAGATTACAGAAGGGTTTTTGGGTTTATTTTTGGTTTTGTTATTTTGTATTGTCTTCCCTTGATAGAGAAATCAATGGCATTTAAATACAGGAACTCTTGATTTTAAGTCACTGAGCCAGTCTTCACAAGAGATAGCCACAAAAGCTGGTCACAGTTGTTATCAACAGGGGATTAAGAAAGGGCATATAGAAGATACCATGACAAGTTTTGGACTTTAAGAAAGGAAACAGCCAGGCACGGTGGTGCATGCCTGTAATCCTAGTTACCTGGGAGGCTGGGTATCACTTGAGTACGCAGATTCTAGACAACCCTGGGCAACATAGTAAGACCTAGTCTCTTAAAAATAAAACAAATAAATAAAAAAGAAAGGAAATGGTTGATTATATGTTAACCATGCACTGTCATGACACAAGTTCAGACTTAACTCATTTCCCTCCCTAAGTCATTATTCTCCCCCAGTACAGAAGGGAAGCTAGGATTTTCTAATAGTGATCTAAGCGCTATCTTAAAAAATCAAGGATAGGTACGCTCCAATTTAAGAAAAGTTAAGAAATAAAAAGTGCATATTGCCAAATGGATAGATGCAGGGCTTGGAATGGAGAATTCGTTTTATCAAATTCACTTACCAGGTTCCTAAAATTAGCTTCACTGTTGAATTCCAGATTTCATTTGCAAAAAATCAATTATGACTTTTTAGGAATGTGTCTACAACCAGATTTATCTTATTACTATTTGTAAATTATATTTTCTAATACATAGTGTATGTATCAGCATAAGGAAAGGATTTAAAATAATTTTCTTGATATTTTGTAGAGCCATGCAACCTGTGTAGATTTATGTATAAGCCAAATATAAAAACAGGATTATGAGTGCTGTCTAAAGCAAAGAAACACAATGGTACCAAGAGGGGATTGGAACTAGATGGGCAAGAAATATATAAAGGAAAATAGCCATGAAAATATTCACCATTTCAAATTTACGGGAAAACTGCCTTCATTTCCATTTCTGGTGTATCTCTTATCTCTAACCAATTATTTGAATTTTCTCTTTCTGATCTCTCATAACCATTCTACTTCTTAAATATAGAAATTACTTATAAAGATTGAAATTACATCATTTAATGAACCAACAAAAACAGAAGCACCGAAAACATTCCCAGAATGATGGAGAGGTTTGATCAGCTAGTACTGAAAATAAGGGGGGAAAGTAACCTTATTTGAATGTAAGAAGGTAATTTGTTTAGCACAATCTTGGATAATAAAAGTAACAGTTCTGGATGAAGGTGCTTTTTTATAAAAATAATATATATTTTTATTGAATACGTTTTGTTTACATTTGCCTTTCGGGTGTTCATCCCCGCTCCTCCATCCCACACCCCTGGTCTGTCTATCTCTTCTTTCACTGCCATTTATTGTCTAATTTTTAGTCCCTTGGGATCTTTCTCTTCTTTTCTGTAGCAATGCCCTTTTGTCTGGTGTAGATGTGGTTTCCTGGGACACAATGGCCTGTGCCTAGTTTTCCAAGTGTCTTTTTGCTGCTGGCCACAAGTTCACACATGATTGTGTTCTTTCAGTGCCTCCTCCTTCTTTCTGGTCAGCTGCTCCAACCCATCTTCTGTCATATTTTACTCCTTCTTTGTTTTGTAGTTCTGGTTGCTGGCATTGGGAGCATTCCTCCCAGTCAAAGTTTGTGCACCAATTTTTTTGATCGAGATGGCTGGTCCAGTTCATTGTGGGGCCACTGCCTGTCTCTGTGGCTTTCCTCACCCACTAGAGTGGAAGGGTCCTTTAATTATGCTGAAGGCATCTCTGAATGGGAAATTCTGTTCCTTCCCATCATTGTAGATCGCTGTGGTTGTATTTCTGAGGTAGTTTGTGTCTATAATTGGTCTTACAGTCCTGTGTCCCATGGATCTGACATGTTCGTTGTTCCAGAATACTTCTTTGTTTTTCACCTCTGTATTCATGTGCAACTGCCGTTGAATCACTGATTTAGTTGCTTCTGGTGAGGGTTGACTGGATTTGGAGAAGACTAGAGGGAATGACCCCTACCACCCACTACCCTCCGACAATCCCCCCCCCACACCAGCCTGTGTGTCTGGCAGGGGAGTGCTCAGTGCCCGGCAGCATGGCTGAACCGGGCATGTGGGCGCTGTTATCCCCTGCCTTGCTTTTTTTTTTTTAATTGAGGTAACATTGGTTTACAACACTGCATGTCTTCATGACATAGGTCCGTACCTCTTAAAAAAAAACATGTATTATTACACCATGCCCAACACCAAAGCACAAATAGTCTTCCACCACGATCCATTTGGCCTCCTCCAGTATCTGCCCCCATCCAGTCCTCCTCCTCTTGTGGCCTCAATTCTACAGTCAGATTTTGATGGTGATGCTCTCAAATGCCAAAGTTACAACTAGAAATCCTGCCCTTGCCCTGACCTGCCAACAACCATGGAAATTTACAAATGCTCCAACAACTGAAGCTCTGTAGGTAATGGTAGAATTATAAGCGCACACTTCACTCTAGCTAATTGCAACCAAACACAACAAAAATATATGAAGTCAACAAATTTCTAAAGGGCACCTTCTTACATCAGATAAAGCCTCAACTATTTTCTTTTAATCCTTTCATGTAATAATCAGCACATATGAGGAACTGCCTCCCCTAGTTCTACTGAGACAACCCCCTTGAAAATATGTATTTCAAGAATCATAACTTCCATTTCTTTAGATCTTTTTTAGTTTTTCTCAACAGTATTGCATAGATTTCAGTATACAAGTCTTGCACTTCTTTTGTTAATTTATTCTTAAATATTTTATTGTTTTTGATGCTAAATATAAGTAGAATTTTCTTAATTTCATTTTTGGATTGTTCATTTTTATGGTATATAGTAGAAATAGTTAATTTTCATATTTTGATCTTGTATCCAATGCGTGTGGAGTGCAAGGTACCCAGGCAAGCCAAAACAATCTGAAAAATAACAAAGAAGAATTCACACATCCTAGTTTGAAAACTTATCACAAACTATGATAATCAAGAGTTTGTTGCTGTCATAAGGAAAAGAATATAGATCAGTGGAATAGAATTGACAGTTGCGAAATAATCTCATTCATCCATGATAAACTGAATTTCAATAAAGATGTTAAGACCAATCAATGGGGAAAACAATAATCTCTTCAACAATTGATTCTGAGATAACTGGATAACTATATGCAATAGATGCAACTGAACCTTTGCCCTTCACTATTTATAAAAATTAATTCAAAATAGATCAAAGACCTAAATGTAAGAGACAGAGCTCTTTGAAGAAAACTTAAACTAAATCTTCATGTTCTTGAGTTAGGGAGTGGTTTCTTAGATATGATACCAAAAACAAGTGACAAAAGAAAAAATTAATTGGACCTCATCAAAATGTAAAGCAATTATACTATAGATAAGATCTGCAAATAAGTAGAAAGATGACCCATAGCATGAGAGAGTATTTACAAATATGACAGGTATCTTGTTTCTATATATAAACTCTTGTAATATAAAAGTAAATGCAACAAAAGCCAGTTGAAAAATAAACAAAATATTAAGATAGACGTTTCTTGAAGATATACAAAGAACATATACAAATGATCAATAAAGTCATGGAACAATGTCAGACATCATTAGATGCTAGGAAAATGTCAATCTACAATGAAAAGACACTCATACCCACTAGGGTGGCTACCATCAATAAAGTGGGCAATAGCAAGTATTCACGAGGATCAGGAGAAATTGGAACCCTTATACATTACTGGTAGGAATCAGAAATGGTACAGTCATTTCAGAAGACAATTTGGCAGTTCTTCATGAGTTACCCCATGACCTCGGCCTTCTAGGTACATAACCAAGAGAATTGAAAATATACGTCCACAAAAAAAATGTTATGTTCACTGTGACATTATTCACTGTATAGCCAAAAGGAAAAAAAAGCCTAGTGTTCATCAGTAGATGCATGGCTAAGCAAAATGGGGTATGTTCATAAAATGGGATATTGTTTAACAACAAAGAAGTACCAATGCAAGCTACAACATGGATGAACCTCAAAGCATTATGTTAGACTGAAGAAGCTAGTCACAAATGGCCATATACTGTATATTCCATTTGTGTGAAATGTCCAGAATAGGTATATCTATTTTTTTAACTTTTATTTTATTGTTTGCATACATAGCTCATATTTGTAGTTTTGCTTCCCTTAGGCATGGTCCTCCCCACTTGCCTTCCCCTATTCCCCTGTTCTGGTCACTGCAGTTCCTTTCTCGCTACCAGTTGTTGGTCAATGGTTAGCCTATTGATCTCTTCGTTTTCTTTCCTGGGGCAGTGTCCTCCTGGATTAAGCCCCATATTCCTGGGGGATTACAGACCAAGCTTACCAGATCTCCAGGAATAACATTGGGGCAGGTTGCCCTTCTCAGCATGTCAGAAAACCTCCTGCAGGCCAAATGTGTGGAGTAGCTCTCTGGGCTTCTTCCTTGTGGCATTTCCTGTGGTGGAGGAGACAGTCTTTTCTGGACCCTTATGATCTCTGGTTTGTGTTTCCTTGTTCTTATTGGCTGTCTCTTCCATTCATTCCAATGTCCGTCCCAGGGTGATGCTTCTTAGCCTTATAATTCTGACAATATCAATTTAACAGGCAGATTTCTAAAGTTTGTTTTGATCTAATTTTGACTGTTCATTTGTTTTTTTCTCTATATTCTACATGAGTGAAATTACTCATGTTGTCTTTCTCCTACTGACATTTTGCTTAGCATTTTCCCCCAAATTTCATCCATGTTGTTGCAAATGGCAAGATTTTATCTGATTACTATTCCAATGTATGTATAGACCATATTTTAAACCACTCATCTGTCATGGAGCTTTATTTCCAAAATTCATTCTAGCCAATTATTTACACCAGTCCTCTGTGACTTCCCATGTGCTCTCTCTGTCTAGCATACCCTTACACTTCTTCTCTTCCTAGAAAACTACTTTTCCTTTATGATACAGATTGTAACCTCCCTGTACTTCTTTCAGTTTCTAATGTACAGGATTATTTGTTCTTGCCTCTCTCTTAATAGTGTTTGTTTTCGCCTTTAGCATATAGTGTTATAAAGTCTTAGGTTAGCAATCTTTGTCAATACAGTCTTTAATGACAGAAGCCAAGTATTTGCTTCTGTATTCACTAAACATACCAAGGATATACCTGCCCCATGGGAAAATACCAATTAATATTTGATGTATAGGTGGGTTGGTGAATGGATGGAAAGACAGATGAATAGGTAAACTGAATCAGCTTGATGGTTGTGGTCAGAGAGAGGAAGCATAACACTCCTCCCTCTCCCCACTAACTTATCAGCAAAAATAAATATTTTTGAGTCCTTCTAGTATAGTGTCATGGGAAAAAAATGGTCCCTGCCTTTCAGATATTATGTAATTGAAGATATTATATTCAGATGTTTGATGGAACTAAAAAATAACATAAGGTTGCATATAAAAGAGTGTTTAGCAATTTAAGACAAATTATAATTGAATTCAGTGAAAAGGAAAGTAAAAGTATATCTTGTTTTACTCTCAGGTGTTAAGGCTACATGACACAGCATTTCACACAACTGAAAGCCCTTCAAGTGGCCCCCAAGCAGACTTCCAAAGTGGAAGGAACCTAATAGCAACCAACACCAGAGTGGGAAAGCAGCAAACTGTACAAATAATCCCTCAGCCAAGCCAAGGGAAAAGTGGCTTGTGGCTCTTTAGAAAAATTCTAAAGCTTTTAGGTAGGAAATCCCTATGCCTTTACCTCTTTTATGGACCTTTTTTTTTTTTCACAAATATTTACTGGATGCTGTACTAGTTTTCTATTGCTGCTATATAAAATTACCACAAATTAAATGACTTAAAAGAAAGTCCAAAACGTGATTTATGAGACTACAGTCAAAGTATTAACAGGGCCACACTCTTCTGGCAGGAACTAAGGGAACATCTGTTTCCTTGTCTTGTCCAGTCCACAGCTTTCTTACTTGCTCATGTCCCCTTCCATTTTCAAAGCTAACAGCATAACTTCTCTTCTGACTATGCTTTGATCACTTGGCCTCCTTCATTGTATCAGATCTCTCTCTCTCCCCCTCTCCTAAAGATACAAGGGTACTTATGTACCTTAATGTCATTAAGGGCACAACCAAATAATCCAAGATAATGTCCCCATTTCAAATCCTTAATAACACCTTCAGTCTCTTTTGCCATACATTGTAACATTCACAGTTTCTAGGGATTATGACATAAACATCATTGGGGTCCACTGTTCAGCCTTCCATGAGTACCTACTATGGAGCAGGCACCTTGCTGGGCTTTATACCTCTGCTACTTATTGCATTTCATAATTTCTCTATGTACACTGTAAACTCCTAGAAGGGAAAATCCAGCCTACTTTCATTTTCATGATGCTTACATTGTAACTTTACTTGCAGTATATAAGACACCTGGTAAATAATCAGTGTATAATATGAGACGTACATTGCCACATAATAGCATTTAAATTAACTTTATTCAAAAATACTTATTGAAGCAGAGAAGGTAAGGATCCTTGATAGCTGGATAGTCAGATACATTCTAACAAACAAACTTTGACCTTCTACTATTGCCAGAAACCTTGTTAGTTCTAACAAACAAACTTTGACCTTCTACTATTGCCAGATACCTTGTTAGTTGTTAAAGATAAGGACACAGATAAAGTGATCTAGCTCCTAAAGAGAAATAGATAGCAACTGTCTATATCTCAAGTAGCTTAGAAAGGTCTAGTTGGTGGAAAAGCTGTGCTGCAATCCATGAACACCTCTAAGGTGCACAGGTTAATGGATGTCCCATTCAGAAGGAATCCCAAAGATTATCTAGCACCACTACACCCACACTATCATGCCCCAAATCACCTGCATATATCTACACTGAAAGTCCCTCTGCCATATCACTGCCTAACATTATCTACTTTCTGAGTGTCTACCTCAGCAAGTACAGGGAGTTTACTTGCTCTAGTGAACTAGTCTATTTGATCCATAAGTTATTCTCAAAATTCTCACGCCACAACTATTCCTAGCTTCTCTATATAGTTGCAAAAGCAGTCTTTTCTCAGGTACAGGGTAACCATTAAGATATTTCTGGGGATTCCCTGTCTCATCTTCTCATTCATTCATTTTTTCGTTCAGTGGTTACTTTCTTAGTATATCTCAATTGATTGCCACTGTGCTAAGAACCAGAGATACAGAGGTAAATAGGAAATACTCCTGCCCTCAAGAAGCTCCCAGTCTAGCAAGGAGGCAGCCATGTGAATAGTACAAGGTGGCAAGTGTCCTAGGAGAAAGACATGCAATGTTCTGTGGAAGCTGGAGTTAGAGACCAACCAGCGACACCTAGGACTGTGAATAAGTCAGGAAGATGGAATTTGTGCTTGATCTCATTCATTTATCAGTATTTATTGAGTACCTGCTGTATGTCATTCACTAGGCTAGATTCTAGGGATACCATGGTCACCTAGGAAATTATCAAGCAGAATACTCCAGGTAAAGGGAACAACATTTGCACATTCAAGAAGGGATTCACATTTGCTTTTGTTTCTGAGTTGAGTTATTACTATGTTCCAGACAAAGATACTAGGCGCTGGAGATATAGAGATAAACCACACTAAGACTGTCCCTGATGTTAAGAAACTTGTAGTCAGCTAAGAAATACCATTAAGTAAACTAGCATGCTAGCATAATGTGATTAATGGTTGTAATAGGCATGGTGCACTAGAGAAACAGATAACTAAAGATACGTGTGCCTGTAAGCTTCAGCCTATGAAACGGCTGGGGTTAGGGATCGCGTTTTGAGTCCCACTCGGAGCAATACAGCAAGACATAGTCCCAAAAAATAGCTGGGTGTGGTGGCGCATGCCTATATTCCCGGCTACCTGGGAAGCTGAGGCTGGGGATTGCTTGAGTCCATGGTACCCCCAGACAATGTGAGCTTGCAGTTCCATGGGCAAAAATAGCAAGACCTAGTCTCAAAAAAAAAAAGAAACTAAGTGTAGTGGGGTTTTGAGAAGTTTCATTGTTCAAAATGGGCATTTTTTAATTATTATTAAGGCTGTTGTGGTGATTGAACTAAGTCTTCAGGTATAAGGAAATATCAGCTAGGTAAACACAAGGAAGAAGATAAGGAAAGGGGGATGGAATATGCAAAAGTTGAATAACATTTATACCAAGAATTGTCAAGAGTTCAGTATAACTGAATGAGAAAGTCTGAATAGACCAGTGGTAGAAAATGAGATTGGAAACTTAGAAAATGGTCAGATCCTTAAGAACCTGTGTGCCATACTAAAGTGTTTGGACTTTATATAAAGTCAGTGGGGAACCAGAAAAGATGATTAAACAGGGAAGTGGCACAATCAGACTTTCCTTTGACAAAAATAACTTGGCTGCAGTGTGAAGGATTAATTACAGGGGGTGAGACTAGAGGCAGCCAAACTGGTTAGAGGGCTGGTGCAGTCAGCTTTGTGATAATGAGGACAGTTGTAGAGGAAATGAGGAGGGCCCAGAGAGGATTTATGAAGTAGAATTATCAGGGAGAGGAAAGCAGAATAATCAAAACTAACTCTAAGGTTGCCAGTTTGGAAAACAATGGTAGTAATAGAGGACGAAAAATGATGGTTTTTCAAACAAATTGACAAGAAAAATTTAAAACTATCTTCCAGTGGAACTGAAACATAGAACAAGAGGGGGGTGTATAATCAGGAGAGGGGTGGGCACAAGAGATCTAGATGATGGTTCATGGGTGACAAGGTGGTGGGAGAACCTCGGGATAGACAACAGTATAAATATATAATTTTTAAAAAGAAAAATGATGATGAGTTCATTGTTGGTCATGGGGGAAAGATGTTTCATAGGCAGTTGATTATAAAAGTCTAGAAAGTAGCAGAGTGGTCTGGTCATGCAGTAGAATGACATGTGAAAGTTAACAGTCCTTAATTCAACAAATATTTATTGAGTGTCCATATGTGTTCTAAAATGGAGGAGGCTCCTGAGGTTACAAAGATAAATAAGACATTCTCTGTCCTTCATGAGTCCTGTCTAGTCAGGAAAAGTGCATGCAAAAATAATAATAAAGGAAAGTGGTAACACGTGAGAGACGTCTTCACAAGATACTGTTATGGGAGGATGTGATGAGAAGTTCATAACCTGAGTGAAAAGAGGGACCATTACTAAATTAAGTGCTCTTGAAGAAGAAATAGGAGTTAACCATATGAAAGGAAGGGAAGGGAGGGAGGTGGGGGAGTATAGAGAGGCATTTCAGGCAAGGGGCATAGCAAAAGTGAAGTTACAGAGGCAGGAAAATGTATGATATATGCATTTCAGTATTATTACAGTTCAGAATATGAGATGAAACTGGAGTATGTAAAAACCTGGTCTTGGAATGCCTTCTAAATCATGATCAGATAGTTCGAACTGTAAGCAATGAGGATCCAATGAAGTTTTTAAGGAGAGTGACATGATCAGAGCTGCATGCAAGTCACTCTGATGTTGTAATTTTCTCTCCTAGAATACAAGCTCCATGAGGGCAAGGATTTTTGTTTCAGTATCTAAAATAGTATTTAGTAGACACTCAACAGATACTTGTTGAACCAGGCTAAAGGCAGGGAGGTTGCAACAGTAATCCAGAGTGCAAATGATAAAGGCCTGACCTAAGCTTGATAGTGGAAGATAGAGATGTTGGCGTGAAAAACTATATACTGAACTTTGGCCTGGGGAGATGGTGATACTTGTGATGATTTATCTGCCATTCAATTTTTCATACTGACAGTCTTCTATGTTCTGGACACTACTAGATGCCAGGGATGCAAAGATAATTAAGACATGGGCCATGTTCTTAGGCATATCTCAGTTTAGTAAGACAAACAGACCAACCTTGAAAAGATACATGGGTATAATGTATGTATTATTAGTACTAAGATAGAGTACTGAAATTGTAAGCATACTATATAGAAGCACCTCATCCAAATCCAGCAAGATAATGGGAGGACTGAAGATGCCAGTGTTATCTTCTCCATATATATTGAACCAAATTCTACCTACATAAAGTTAGTGACCTGAATGACAAATGAATAACTATTGTGTCCACCAAGAGTGATAGTATAGTGGAAAGGGGTAGGAAAAACTGTAAACTGTGTTTGAAACAATGGCAGGTTCCTACAACCCATGAGAGGGAAGGGCAACTGCCATATAAGCTTCTCTGCCATATTTACTTAAAAGCATATGCCCTCATTAAGAATTTCAAAACCCAAGGACTGTGCTGGGAAAGAAAGTGTAGAGAATCTACATGTAGATAGAGGATGTACAACCGGAGAACTATAGAGGTAAGGGTGCAGAGTGGTGGTGTCAGCTTGAGTTTGTGAATCTGAAAGTAAGACAGAGCCTGAACTGATTGGGAGAGCCAGATAGTATCACCTGTGTCTCCTTACAGAAGAGGCTGGTTTTTTTTTTCAGTCTGTGACTGTGATATGAAAAATACCTGTCTTACCCCAACCAGGGCCAAAGCCAAGGTAGCAACCATACTAGAGTTTGAAGCACCTGGATCAGACTGACAGTGAAGGGATGGAAAGAAAGAATACATGCAGCTGAACTAAAAATAAAAAGAAAGCTAGTATATCCCTTATCAGGAAAGTTAGACTTTAAGCAAAGACTGTAATAATAACAGTAAAAAAGGTGGACATTCTGCAATGATGAATAGGCAATCCACTGGGAGATAAAATAATCATCAATATCAATCAACACTTCCCACATAGGAACACCAAAATATATAAAACATATTTTAACAGATCTAAAGGGAGAAGTTGACAGCAGGCAATAATGGCAGAGGAATTCACCCCACTTATATCGTGAGTTGATCCTCCATACACAGAAATAATAAAGAGACATTGGTTTTATATGATGCATCACAGCAGATGGGCATTATCAATAAATACAAAACATTCCTTCCAAAAGCAGCAGAATGCACATTCTTCTCAAGTGCACATGGAACATGCTCAGAGATAGACTATTTTGGGACATAAAACAAATCTCAGTAATTTTAAGAAGATTGAAATTATACAAAGCCTCTTTTTTAACCATAGTGGCATGAGGTTTGAAATGAAGAATAAGAATAAAAATGGGAAAAATACAAATACATGCAGATTAAACAGTATGCTACAGGGTAGCAATTGGGCTATAAAAAACTCAATGGAGGAGTCAAAATGTATATAAAGATGAATGTGAAAATATTACGTGCCAGAATTTTGGAAATATAACAAAAGCAGTATTAAGAGAGAATTTCATCTTTAGAAACAAGAAAAAAACCTAAACAGTTTAATTTATACCTAAAGAAACTAGAAAATGAAGAATAAGTGAAGAACAAAGTTAGTAGAAGGAAGGAAATAATAAAAATTAGAGCAGAAACAAATGAAATGAAATAAAATAACAAAATATTAATGGAGCAAAGAGCTGTTGGGGGGAGGAACTGACAAACATTTGACTAGGATCCTTAAGAAAAAAATCACAAATAAATGAGTTTTATGAACATTTGTATGCAAACAAGTTGGACACCGTAAGTAAATGAATACATTCATTGAATTATACTACTTCCCAGCACTGTGCATAAAGAAACAAAATCTAAGCAGACCTATCATAAGAAAAAAATCGAAATAGTAGCCAAAAACCTGAGAAAACAGAAGTGTAGGACCAGATGGTAAATTCTACCAGACATTGAAAGATTTATTACCTATCATTTTCAAATTCTTCCCCAAAAATAAGAAGTGGAATTGCTTTCCTAATTCCTTTTATGAGACCAGCATAATACAGATGTAAAACTAGAAAAAGACAACACATACAAAGAGAAAACTATAGACTAATACTTATGATGAACATAGACGTAAAAATCCTCAACAAAATATTAGTAAACCAATTTCAGCAAAACATTGAAAATCATACACCACAAATGAATGGGATTTATTCTAGAAATGCAACAAATTTATTCAGCATATGCAAATCAATCAGTATAATTCACTATATCAAAAAAGTGAAGATAAAAGGCATACAATCATCTACAAAACCACAGAAAAAAACATTTGATAAAATTCTGCACCCATTTATGATAAAAATTCTCAATAAAATGGATATATAAAGAATATGCCTTATAAAAAGCATTTATGATACATGCCTTAAAGTACATATATGATAATTCCATAGCTAAACATCATACTACCTGGGGAGAAATTTAAGACGTTTTCCTTAAGATCAGGGACAAGACAAGTATACCCAATTTTTTAAAATTTTATATATATATATATTTCACATGTTTTTAATCCCTGGGATTCACCCCCCCCCACCCTCCCTGACCATTCCCCCTCTGTCCCGCCCCCCACCAAAAGTTGTGTACTTCAATTTGGTTGTTAGCTTTTTTTGACTTTCTTCATAGCTTTTTGTTTATCTTTCCCATGTCCCATATAATAGTGAAACCATTTGGTGTCTGTCTTTATCTTTTTGACTTGTTTCTGCTAATAGGATTTCTTCTAGGTGCGTCCATGTTATCATAAATTCATGTAATTTGTCATTTTTAATTGATGAGTAATATTCTATTGTGTATATATACCACATCTTTTTCATCCATTCATCTGTTTTCGGACATTTGGGTTGTTTCCATGTCCTTGCAATTATAAATACTGCTGCAATAAACATCCGGGCACAGGTGTCCCTTTGTACCCATATTGAGGTTTCCTTTGGGTAGATTCCCAGAAGAGCGATTGCTGGGTCAAATGGTAGTTCCATTTTCATTAGTTTGAGGGTCCTCCACACTGCTTTCCATAGTGGCTGAACCAGTTTACAATCCCACCAGCAGTGTAAGAGTGTTCCTTTCTCTCCACATCCATGCCAGCACTTGTTGTTGCCTGTTTTTTTTGATGTGGGCCGTTCTTATTGGTGTAAGGTGGTATCTCATTGTGATGTTGATTTGCATTTCCCTGATTACTAGTGACGTTGAGCGATTTTTCATGTGCCTGTTGGCCATTTGTATTTCCTCTTTAGAGAAGTGTATTTTTAGTTCTATCCATTTTTTGATTGGGTTTCTTGTTTTGTTTTTGTTTATTTGTGTAAGTTCCTTATGGATCTTCATTATTAAACCCTTATCACTCTTGTGGAGGGCAAAAATTTTTCCCATTCTGATGGGCTTCTTTTAGTTTTTTTTTTGTTGTCTCTTTTGCTGTACAAAAGCTTTTCATTTTGATGTAGTCCCATCTGATTATGTTTTCCTTCATTATTTTGCCATCTGTAATTGTTTCTAGAAAGGGATTTCTGAATTGTAATTCATGGAGGATTTTTCCCAAGTTTTCTTCTATGTATGTTATGGTTTCAGGTCTGACATCTAAGTCTTTTATCCATTTTGAGTTGGTTTTTGTACAAGGTGTGAGGAGGATGTCTTTGTCCATTTCTTTGCAGGTTTTAGTCCAATTTTCCCAGCACCATCTATTGAAGAGACTATCTTTGTTTCAATATAAGTTTTTCCCTCCTTTGTCGAAGATCAGTTGACTATACATGTGTGGTTTTATTTCTGGGCACTCAATTCTGTTCCATTGGTCTGATTGTCTGTTGTTGTACCAGTACCATGCTGTTTTAATTATTATGACTTTGTAGTATAACTTGAAGTCTAGAATAGCTAGGCCTCCATTCTTTCTTTTTTTGGCTAGGAGGCTTTTTGACATTCAAGGTTGTTATTCCATATGAACATCTGTACCTTTTTTTCTATCTCTTTAAAGAATGTCATTGGAATTTTTATAGGGTTTGCACTGAATCTATAGATTGCTTTTGGAAGTATGGTCATTTTGATGATGTTAATTCTTCTGATCCATGAGCAGGGTATGTCTTTCCATTTCATTATGTCTTCCTCTATCTCTTTTAGAAGTGTTTTAACGTTTTCTTTGTATAGTTATTTCACATGTTTTTTTAGGTTTATTCCCAGGTATTTAATAATTTTTGGTGCAACGGTAAATGGGATGACTTTTTTAGTTTCTTCTTCTTCTTCTTGACTTTTTGCATATAGAAAGGCTACTGACTTCTGTGTGTTGATTTTGTAATCGGCTACCTTACAGAACCTTTTTATTGTTTCAAGAAGTTTTCTGTAAATTTTTTGGAGTTCTCTACATAAAGAATCATATCATCTGCATATGATAGCTTCAGTTCCTCTTTTCCTATTTTATCCCTTTTATATCTTTCTCTTGCCTTGTTGCCCTGGCTAGAACTTCCAGTACAATATTAAAAAGTAGTGGAGAGAGTGGGCATCCTTGCCTGGTTCCAGATCTTAATTGGAATGATTTTAGTTTTTCCCCATTTAAGATGATGTTTGCTGTAGGTTTGTCATAGATGGCTTTTATTATGTTGAGGTATGTTCCTTTGATCCTCAATTTCTCAAGGGCTTTTATCATAAGTGGGTACTGAACTTTGTCAAATGCTTCCTCTGCATCTGTTAATATGATCATGTAGTTTTTGTTTTTCTTCTTGTTGACATGGTAGATTATGTTAATTGTTTTCCCGATGTTGAACCATTCTTGTGCCCCTGGGAAAAATCCCACTTGGTCATGGTGAATAATGCTTTTTAAGCATTGTTGTATTCGATTTGGTAGGATTTTGTTTAAAATTTTTGCATCCGTGTTCATTAGGGAAATTGGTCTATAGTTTTCTTTCTTGGTGCTGTCTTTATTTGGTTTGACTGCTTCAATTTTACTGCTTGAGATTGGATTATTTAGGTTCTCTATTTCTTCTTTGTTCAATTTTGGGTGGTTGTATTTTTCCAAGACTCTGTCCATCTTATCCAAGTTGTTGTATTTGTTTCCATATAGGTGTTCTTAGTAATCTCTGATTATCCTGTGGATTTCTTTTGTGTCTGTTGTAATTTCTCCTCTTTCACTTGTGATTCTGTTTGAGTGTTCTCTCTTCTTTTTTTGAGGTGAGCTTTGTAAGAGGTTTATCAATTTTATTTATTTTTTCAAAGAACCAGCACTTAGTTTTGTTGATCTTCTGGATAGTCTTTTTGGTTGGTTTCCAGGTTATTTATTTCTTCTTTTATTTTTATTATTTCTTGTCTTCTGCTGGGTTTTGGCTTTTCCTCTTGTTCTTTTTCTAATTTTTCGAGTTGGGAGATGAGGTTTTTTTTCCTTTGGATATTTTCTTGGTTTTTGATATGGGCCTGTATTGCTATGAACCTTACTCAGATATGCTTTTGCTGAGTCTCAGACATTTTGAAATGTTGTGTCTTCTTTGTCGTTTGTTTCAAAGTAGGTTTTAATTTCTTCTTTAATTTCTTTGATTACCCATTCTTCATTTAGTAGCGTATTGTTCAGTCCTCAAGTATTGGCCACTCTTCTTGCTTAGTATACCCAATCTTACCACTGTTATTTAAAAATGTGTTTGATTTCCTGATCAGAGAATTAGGCAAAAATAAATAAAAGGTGTCCATGCTAGAAAAGATAAAATAAATTTGTCACTATAGACAGATGATATCCTACATATAGAAACTCAAAAGATTTTACAGAATCAATATAGTAAATTGAAGGAGACACAGGAAATGGAAAGACATTCCATGCTCAGAACAGGAGAAATGATGTTGTCAAAATGGCCATTTTGCATTTTACCTAAAACAATATACCGATTCAGTGCAATCCTATTAATGATCTTTATGGCATTCTTCACATAAAGAGAACAAAAATCACTAAATTTGTATGGAACACAAAAACTCTAATAACCAAAACAATCGTCACAGAAGAAAAGTAAGAATGGAGGAGACATCATGTTTCTTGGCTCAAACTATAATACAGAACTACAGTCATCAAAACAGTATGGCATTAAATACACTAAGCTTACAGATAATTGAATAGAATCAAGAATCCAAAATTCAAATCACACATATGGACAATTAATTTATGACAAAGGACCCAAGAACATACAGTGAAGAAAAGAAAGTCTTTTCAACAAATAATGCTGAGAAAACTGGATAACTACATGCAGAACAATGAAACTAGATCACTGTCTTACACTATTATACTAGAATTAATACAAAATGAACCAAAAACTTGAACAAAAGACCTGACACCATAAAATACATGGGAAAAAGCTTAGGTGATTAGCTTTGACATTT
>PVHY01005288.1:59500-84723 GCA_004024945.1 Uropsilus gracilis
GGTTCGTTTATTATTAACAGAGCAGGGTTTTTATAGGGGTGTTGCTAACGGGAGGGGCACAGCATTGTATTCGATGAAGAATTACAGAGGCAGGGGAGGGTACGAATGTGGGTATGAGGCTGTTGGGTCAAGAGGGAAGTTCCTGCCCCAAGTTCCAGTCATTCTGGCTGTTTGCAGGTGTTCTGCGGTCACTGTGCTCTGAGCAGAGGCACCCTGACCTTTTTCTTATTGTTCTGGGAAGCGAGGGTGGGGTAGAGCCGTCTCGGTCTCCAACAAAAACTTACATAAATTGTTGTAAACCAATGTGGTGTCAACAGACACAAAAAAGACAAAATATGTATACAGCTCAACTACAAAAACAACCTAATTTTAAAAAAAGATAATCTCCAAAGAAGATATACAGATGTCCAACAGACACATAAAGTGATGTTCTGCATCACTTATTATTGGAGAAATGCAAATCAAAAACAATGAGATTTCACCTCACACAAATTAGTGAATTAATATTAGTGAATTAATATTCAAAAAAAGGAAGAAAAAAAATGGCTGTTGGAAACAATGTAGAGAATAAGAAATATTTATGAACCTTTGATGAAAATGTAATCTAGTGCAGACACCAATCTCCACAGCACAGTTGAAAAACAATATGGCGGTTCCTCAAAAAATTAAATAGATCCAGTTATCTAGTAATATGATCTCCTAATCTTACTTTTGTATATTAACCCAAAGAATATGAAAACACTAATTAAAAAAGTTATATGAACCACTGTACTCATTTTCACAATAGCCAATGACAGTGAATGGATGAGAAAATGTAGTATATATACATACATTAATATACATACACAATGGAATACAACTCAGTCATTAAAAAGATGAAGTACTTTCATTTCCACCAGCATGGATGTACCATGAGGAGATTTTGGTGAGAGAAGAAATATGTCAAATAGAGAAGGACAAATACCATATTATTTTACTCATTTGTGGAATATAAAGAAAAATACAAATGAACAAATAAAGCTGAAAAACAAAAGAAAACCTAAGGGGATTGATTTATTGGTGGTGATAATTGCACATCTGGTGTTGGATGTAGTATGATATATAGAATTCCAGAGGTGAGAAATTATACACCTGAAACCTATGTGGTGTTGTATATTGATATTACCATAAAAAAATATATGTCATATATCCACACATGGGAATGATGAAATGTTACTATTTACAGCAAAATGGAGGGAAGTCAAAGGAATTATGTATAGTAATGCAAGTCAGAGTGACAAATCTTAGACATTTGCATAGTGGAAAATTCAACAATGCAAAATATTTATGATAACTAGTATATACTAACAAGGGAAGTGAGGTTTTGGAGGTTTAGTGGGGAGGGGAAAAGGTTGAAAGGAGGGGTAATAAGGGATGGTTGTGAAAAATAATTCTACCACTTTTTAGCAAATAGAGTTAATGTATTTACCCATATAAAATATTATACATTACTGGAAAAAGAAAAAAAATACCTAATCCATATAAACTGTCAGGAAAAATATCTTCATGGTAATGGCATTTTAGCTGGTTGTCTGGTGTGGGGGAGGGGATTTCCAGGCAGAACAAGTAGGATTTGGCTTTCTGGGGTGAAGAATCACATGTAGGCTTATGGACTTACTAAATGTCTCAGTTTCCAGGACCAATGACAATCTGGGTGTTGCCATCTATATGAATGACAAGCAGCTTTCATCTTTTATGCTAACTCCATTTGATTGGTAGTAGCTACTAGTCACAGATATCACCATCCACACATGCAAGAGCTAAACACAGGCCACTGTAATGCCCACATCATACTTATATTATTTCCTAAACAGTTCTTGGGTCTAACCCCTTCTCTATACCTCCACTGCCAATCTCAGGCCAGGCCTTCATTAAGGCATAAATGTTAAGAAAGATTCTGAGCATAGTAGTAGCAGAACGATGATGCCAGGCTCAATGCCACATATTCATAACCAAATATGACTAAAGACAGCAACCACTGAAAGATAAATGGATGACTATTGCATTTATAATGAACAACACCATCATGGAAAGGGGCAGGTAAAACTAATTAACCTATGTTTTGCATGATACCAGGGCACTATAACCTACAAAAGGGGAAGTGATTTCTGTACAATGCCCCTGTACTGTTAACTCAAGGGCACACACCCAGAACAGGGACTTTAAAAGCTAAACAAGGTACTGGAGAAATGGTTATCCAGAATTGGTGTGCATGCTAGAGGGCATACCATTGGAGAATTACAGGAATAAAGGTACAAAGAGAATTACAGGAATAAAGATGCAGAGAACCACAACTTAAGCCCATGGTTCCCAAATTAAAACAGTTGCAGAACGGGATCTGATCACCTGTGTCTCCTCATATAGGCCTATTATAGCCTGTGGCTGGGCTGTGATACATAAACACCTGCCTGACCCTCCACTCACTCACCCAAGACTAGAGCTGTGGCAACTGAATGTTCTCACTGACCAGAATTTAAAGTATATGGATCTAAACAGGAGCAAGTGTCACTAGGTGAAATTCTGTACTCAAATGACTAAAAGAACAATTGTCATTAAATTCATGAAAGTTGAAATTAAAACAAATATTTTCTCTAATTGAAATGGTTTCAAACTAGAACTCAACCAAAATATGAAACCTGTAAAAACCTATAATATGCAGAGATTGAACAGAATACCACTGAACAGGTTAAGGAAGTAAAAAAAACTTAAAAATACCCAGAGACAATGAGGCACAGCTATCCGAACCAAGGAGATGCAGCAAAAGCTGTACTAAGAAAGTAGTCCATAGCCATAGAGGCCAGAGGCCTATATCAAGAAACTAGAGAGTGCTTAAACAAATAACCTAGCTTTCACCTAAAGAACTAGGGTGGGGCGGGGGAGCAGGAAGCCAGTAGAGAAAAAAGGAAATAATAGAAATTATAGCAGAAATAAACAAAATAGAAGTCAAAAAGAAAATCCCAAAGCTCGATGAAACCAAAAGCTCATTTTCTGTAAAAAAATAGACAAATCTCTAGCATGCCTTACTAAGGTAAAAATGAAGAAAACTGATAAATAGAAATGAAAGAAGTTATGACAAACATCTCAGAAATATGAGGGTCATTAAAGACAGCTCTGAACAGTTTTATACCAACAAATTAAAATTCCAGAGAAAGAAATTCTTAGAAATATATAACTTCCAAGACTGAATTAAGAAAAAATAGAAAATCTGAAGATACCATTTTAAAGTAAAGAAATTTTAACAGTAATCAAAAGAACCCTCCAAATTAAAAGCCCGCGAGGGTCTGCTACCAAGCCTTCAAAGAGGAACTAATACCTATCCTTCTCAGACTTTCTTCAAAAAATGAAGGTAAAGGAGTAGTCCAAAATACATGTTACAAGGCCAGTATTAATTACTCTGTTACTAAAAGCAGACAAAGGAATCACAGATAAACCTACAGACCAATATCCCTGATGAATGCAGATGCAAAATAAACAAAACAAACAAAAAATCCTCAACAAAATCTTAGGAAATAGAATTCAGCAAAGGATCATATGTAATGACCAAATGGAATTTATTACAAAGATACAAACATGATTCAACTTATGCAAATCAATGTAACCACCACATCCATAAGAGAGTTGAGAGAGTTAAATATCATATTAATAATAGGTGCAGAGAAGGCATCTGACTGTATTCAGCATCCATTTATGATTTAAAAAAATATATGAAACAGGCATAGAAGCACCATTGAGGAAAATGTTTACTCGGATATTACACCTAATATAGTAGTGCTTTATAGGTATAGTATATATGTAGTGCTTTATATATATCTAGTAGGCTCATCTGCTCGTAAGTTATCATGTAAGTATTGTTTCCTTGTAAATTTTCTGTATGGTGATATGTCCATTGATGTATGTGGGATACTGCTACTAATATGAGTCCAGAGTATAGGTTTGTTATTAGTTCTCATATATTTGACCGTTCACTGCACATGTATGTATTGATGAATATTATGTCTTTCTGATACATGGAAACATTTGTCATTATATAGTGTCCACCTGTGTTTACTGTTACCTTTTTAGCTAGAAGTCTGTTTTATCTGATATACATTTGACTGTCTCTGCCTTTTTAGGGGTCCCATTTTCTTGTAGGACTGGTTTTGGGCCTATTACTTTAAGCCTATGCATAACTTTGGAGCTCAGATGTGTCTCTTAGAGACTACAGAATGTTAGGCCTTATTTGCTGATTTCAACCAGCCAGGCTGTGTCTTTTGATTGATAAGTTCAGTCCATTTACATCTAGAGTAATTGTTGATATATGAGGATTTATCATTTTTCTGCTTCTATTTCCTTATTTAATATTTTGTGTTTTCTTTTCACTTTGATTTAGATGAGAGCTCCTTTCAACATGCCCTGTGTTTGCAAAAAAAAGGCTTTTTTTTTAAGTATTTTGAATATGTTGTTCCATTCTCACCTTCCCTGTAAGAATTCTTCTGAGAAGATATAAGATGGGAATACCTTTCTAAATTGCATGCTTTTTACCCCTAGCTACCATCAATATTTATTTATCTTGAACTCTTGGTAGTTTCACTCTTTGTGTATATGTATATGTCTCGTTGTATTTAAGTAATCAAGTGTTCTTTTATTCATGGAAATTTGTATTTAGTCCCTCCCCCAGGTTTGGGAAATTTTCTTCATTATTTCTTTTAATAAGCTCTATGTACCCTGCTCTCTCTCTCTCTCTCTCTCTCTCTCTCTCTCTCTCTCTCTCTCATTTTCCTTATGTTGTCTTCTCATGGAGTTAGTTTTTGAAGTGTTTCTTCAATTTTTCCTTTGTACTCCTTTTCTTCCACCTGGGTACATTATTATCTCAAAGCCATTGATTCAGTCCTCCATTTAGTCTATTCTGGCTGCATAACTTACTCTAGAATTTTTTTGTCTCATCTGTGAGCTTTTTGCATCCTGTTACTTTCTTCTGAAGCTATAATTGTTGTTTTCTGTAAATTATAATTTACAGGTCATTCTTTTTTTGTGCTTTATCACTATGATCCACTTTTCTAGGTCCTCTTGTATAACATGTTTTTCTGCATTTTCTTCAATCTCTTTGATCTTATGACCATTTTGAAATCACTCTGATAGGAAGATAAAATTTTTCATGTGTTTGTGGTAGGATTTTTGAAATCTGCTCTCTCCCTGTGATGTCATATTCCCTTGAGGTCTCAAGATGTCATGTATTGTAATATTTTGTTGGCCTATTTTTTGCTCCAGATTTTACTTTATAAAAAAAAATGTAACCATAACATAGAGTTGAACTACATTGACTTTTGCATCCAGGGACACTGTGACTTTATTTTATGTTCATATTTATGGCCTATACTGGCTTTTGTAGATACAAAAAATTGTTTTTGTAGTTTTTGATCAATGGTGCAGCCACTGGTGTAAATGTGCCTGGGCATTAGGTAGTCTGTCTCATGTTTCTGCCATTGCTATCCCTCTTCCCTGGGCTTCCTGATGCAAGACTCAGTTTTGTGTGCTGTTACTGCACTTCACAAGGTGAATACCAGTCCTGTGTAGTTCAAGAGGGTCATTCCACTGGACTGTGTTTTTTCTTTTATCAGGGAGTCTGTGAGGTACACCCTAGTTCCTTCACGTGTGTTTCAAACCCTCATTAAAAGTGTGAGCCTCCATATTATTTAGCTCACCCCTTGCTGGGAACTCTCAATGAGCAGCTTTCCTGCATTATATGGTTGTATACCCTTTACTAACAGTCTTCAGGGATTTTTGTCTTTACACCCCTTGTTCATTGACTCTCCTCCATTTATCTTCTGGTCCAACCTGTCATCTGTGATGTCCAAGGGGTATCCTACTTTTACAGTAAGCTGTGAAGTATCTAGATACATTGTTCATCAGGTTTCCTGTTAGATAATCCTTTCAGGAGCACATCAAGTTACCTCCTCTGTCACCATCTCAGTTCATCTCTTGTAAATGGCAAAGATTTTAAAAATTGGCAGTGCTCCTATGCTGTGGTGAGATAGGGGCTCTTGTGTACTTTCTGGAGAGAATGTAAATGTTTTTGGACTTTGCAGAGGGCAGTTTAGCAATGTGAATGGAAAATGGAAAGTAAGAATCTATGAATCTTCTGTAAATTTTCCCCAAAGATGATAGAAAATTCTACAAATGTTTTTTTTAAAAAAATATACATAGTGATGTTGGCCCCAGCATTGTGATAACAAATACAAACTAAAATATTCACCAATGGGAATCTTATTATGGCAGATATGCACTTGGAATAGTATATAGTCATTAAGTACCTACTGATATGAAAATATGTTCATGACATACTGTGGAAAGTTTTATAAGAGCAATATAACATTTTCTCTGTTAAATAAAACTTTGCTTTCTACAAACGTTTTTTCTGACTTTTAAGGTTCTAATACTTTTTTAACTTTGTATAGTTGAACATTTTTTTCCCGAGCATATGTGGTTTTATAGAAATGATAATAGTGTGTTAGTGAACCAGATGGAAAACATTAAGCCTTAATTTTGGAGTATTTGCTAATTTTGATATAAATGCTCTCAAGAATACTCAAAATTCTTAAATATTTAACAATCAGCTGTTATTAGCCATCTTTGACATAACAATTACAATAACTGTATTTAGATAACTAAAAATATGGAATGGATATATTTGCACTTATGTCAAATACTGTTCAAGTTAGGTTAAGATTAAAAATTACTGGAACTCTAGTAGAAGGAGTTTCAGTGGAGCAGTCAATTATCTAGTAAACCAGAAGGAAGACTGTGGATAAAGTAAGCAATTTTATAGAAAATGGAAGAAATAGACAATCAAGGAAAGTTTCATTTGGGAATACAGAAAGAAACAGCAAACAGAAATAACACTATAACCTTTTTCATTTCTTACTTTTGGACCTTCAGAGTTTACAATATGTATACACATGAATGTTCCTGAAACAATTTTTATGTTGGTATTTTCATTCCCAGTGTTTATGTACCTATAGAAACTGAGGCTCAGAGAGGCAAAGTGGTTTACTCCAGGTATCAGTGATTCCACCTACTCATTGTTTACAATACTGAGATAGATAAAATGTGGTGACTAATACATAATCTACTCTGAACTTTTTCCCACCTGAGTCTTCCTCTTTCATGGTTTTAGGTACTTTTTTGTCCTGTTGTGGGTAGTACATAGCAAGACACGAACTAGATATGTATAGTTTGTCCCTGTGTAGAAATGAGAACAGAAGAAAATCTAGCATGGGATGTCATGTGGTTGTAAGTGATCTGAAGAATATGTTAAAGATTGAGAAAGGTCTCTTGGATTTGGCAATCACATTATCACTGGTATATTTTCAGCGGTGTAAGAAGAGAAACTGAAGAGCTTAAGGCCAATGAGAATATAAAGACAGGAGAGAGAGGATTGGGGGGGATGGGGAGGAGGAGCATTATAGATGAAGCCCTGTAAAATATAGATAATTTTGTTGTATTTTATTTTTAATTGATTGCATGCACACACATATATTTTACATTGGTGTATATCCTGAGATTCTCCCACCACTTTGTCACTGTGAACCATCATCTTAATATTTTGTGCCCATCCCTCCTCCTAGTTTATCTCTCCCTCCCTTGTTCTATACTTCAGTTCTGCTTACAGTTTGTTAGTTTTAAGTTTTACTTGTCCTTTTGTTTGTTTGCTTTAAATTTGGATACTTTTTAAAAAACACTTCTTTTTCATGCTGAAATTATCCCAAATTTAATCAGTGAAACTCCCTTCTAGTCAATTTTCGTGTCTTGTGTGTGTGTGTGTGTGTGTGTGTGTGCGTGTGTGTTTTCCTGATCCCATCAATTCATTAAGTGCTTCTTTGCTTTCTGGCAAATGAGTTTTTGCCAGGCTATATTAAACTTTTCCTGCTAGCCCTAGAATTAGCCACTTTCTCTAGAGCTCTTATTCCTTTAGTGGGAAATAGTGTTTTTGTATCACATTCTAGACACAAAGTCTGCTCATTGCTACTGATGTGCACTACTTTTTGCCTTTTCTGTATTCTGAACTAGTAAATATTTTTTTTAGAAATTGTGCAAGTATAGTGGAAGTGGATTATGGTGATAAAATATTAGCAATAATAATAATCCATGAGTCCATAATGATATTATGAAGAAGGGGTAAAGGGAAGATGTTCTTTTAAGAACATTAGCTAATAATGACGGAAGGTAGAATAGAAATCAGTATTTTGTAGTCCCTAGTATAATTGATTCTGACAAAAATAATCAAATAGATGCTAAAACCATTGAATAAAATGTTCTTGGATAACAAGATATTCACAGTCTCACATTATCACTCCACTAATTCCTTGCTAATTACAAAGGGGGAAATACACATTTCCAATTTGAAAATCTGACATACAAAAGGTTAAATAAGTGATTAAGTCCAGCATTGTCAATAACAGGACAACCTGACATTGTGCCTACTGATATGATATAATGAAAAATATAGAGAATCATTTATAAAATGTTCTCACCAAAATTATATAATCTGAATCTAAATATGAAAAAACAACTAGACAAACCTAAAGTGTGAGGCATCCAGCAAATCAATTGCTCTAAAGTATTTTGACAGCCAATATGATGAAAAACAAAAGAAGATAGAGGAATTGTTTTTGATTGAAATAGAACAATAAGCTCTAACAATCAAACCAAACATGTCAACCTTGAATGGATTTTTAATTGAGAGAAAGGATTATGAATTACTATGAAAGATATTTTATGAAGATATAGACTGTATTAATGAATATAAACTATAAGATGACATTATCAAATTAATGGTGATTTCAGTACGATAATGTGGAAGATTTCATTTTCTTAGGGGGTGCACTATAGAAATAGTGTATCTTCATATTTGTAGCTTCCTTTAAAATGGTACAGAAAAAAGTAAGGTTGCGTATGTATAAAGTTAGAAACAGTTTATGAATCTAGGTGAAAGACTGCTTCTACTGTTCTTTCAACTCTTTTTAAGTCTAAAAGTTTTCCAAATAAAAAGCTTAAGAAAACGTTTTTAAGTCTTTGAAAACAGATTTGAAAACTGACATTTCACTAGTGCTGGGATTATTAGAAATATACATAAAATATGAAATGAGATCCTTACCTCATACTATACCCACAAAAATTATTTCAAAGTGGATGAGACCTAAATATAAGACTGAAAACTTTTACAGTAGAATGTAGGAAGGAATTTTTGAGAATTTTAGGAAGGCAAAGATTTCATAGATGCAACAACAAAGCATAATCTGATACAAAAAATTGTTATATTGGACTTCACCAAAGTAAAAAACCTCAAAAGACATTATGAAAATGAAAACACAACTTGCATACCAGCAAGAAATATGTAATATATTATTATGTAAATAAAAATATTCCTACACATTCTGTAGTCCCACTAGAATGGCTGTGATTTAAGAAGCAGACAGCAAATATCAGCAAGAATGTTGAGAAAAAGAACACTGCGGCATTGCTTTTGGGAATGTTCATAGAATTGTGCAGACATGTTGGAAAACAATTTAAAAGTTTCCGAACTTAGACTTAGCAATTCTACTCCCAATAGAATTGCAAACCTATGTGTATGCAAAGAAAACTGATGTCTATGCAAAGACTTGAACATGAATGTTCATAGCAACTCCGTTCTGTTCTTTTCATAGCAAAAAAAATCAGAACAGTCATATGTTCATCAACTAGTGCATGAATAAACAAAATGTGGTATTCCATATAATGAAATATTGTTCATGAATTTTAAAAGGAATTTAAAAGAAATACCGCTGCATGCTGCAATAAGAATGAACCTTGGGAACATCATGCCCAGTAATCATGATGATAAGTATTTATTCAATTGAGTCAAAAACATGTCCATACCAAAAACAAAAAACCCTGTACACAAATGCTTATAACAGCTTTGTTCACAATTACCAAAATCTGAAAATGACCAAGAGATCCATCAATAAATAAGTGAATAAACAAACTGTACTACATCCATACAGTGGAATATTGTTCAGCATTTTAAAAAATGATATATGAGAGTAGAAATTAAATGCTCTACAGAAAATAAAAGGATGGAGAAAATGCAAGATGGGTATATTAAGATGAGAACTCTTCCGCAATGTGTGGTATAGAAGATCATCACTTTAAATATCTTATAACTTATATGTCGAGTATACTCCAATAAAAATAAAATTTTTAGAAATGAGCTATCAAGCCACAAAATGACATGAAGAAAATGTAAGTGCATTTTGGTTAATATAAAAAGACAATATGAAAAGACTGCTAACTGTGATCCAACCTATGTAACATTATAGAAAAGTTTTTGAAGAAAAAGCTATGTTGGGAGTCAAAGGATTAGAGATTAGTAGGGACATGGGGGGATTAATTAGGTGGAACACAGGGCAATTATCAGGAAGGGAGAGTATTTTGTATGGTTCTATAATAGTAAATACATGACATCATACATTTGTCAAAACTCATAATCAAAATGTGCTATTGGCATAAAGATAGATATATAGATCAGTGGAATAGAATTTTAGAGTTTAAGAATCAAGAATAAATCCTCACATTTATGGTCAACTGGTTCTCACATTTATGGTCAACTGGTTCTCCACAAGAGTGCTAAGCTAATTCAATTCGGGAAAACAGAATTTTCAATAAATGATGCTGGAACTAGACCCACAGACTAAGGAATAAAACTGGACCTGTACTTCATGTCATACATAAAAATTAACTAAAAATGGATCCTAACAGGACACACTAGGAACGTCTGGTGGAGGTGTGGTGGGGGGCAGCCAAATGGGCAGTCCAGTACGCCTCACAAGTAGCAGAGTAGAACCGCTATGCAGCCCTTATGTGGTAGGCCCCCTCAGAGCCCAGCAATGAGCCACAATGAGACACAATCAGCTTCATATGGAGCAGGACCTGCAAGCAGCCTGACATCATCAGTCCTGGCAAGTAGTGGAGCAGGACCTGCCAAGGGATGCAGATGTGCAGGCCCCAGCAGAGGCAACAGCAGGGCCTGGTCCCCACTATCTGTGGCTCTTGGAGCAGTAAGCCAGAGGGATACAAGTCAGAGAGACAGTCATGTGGATGTGAGTAGGATTGTCCCTTATACAACAATCACTGGTGGAGACTCCAGTGGAGTGACACCAAGCAGATTGCTGTTGCATCAAGTAGGTGGTGGATAGAGAATCCTGGAGTTTGTAGTCTAGAGTAGGAGACATTGGTAGCAGACCTACCGGCTCAGCTAGGAGCATAGGGAGTGGGAGCAGAGGTCATATGGAAGGAAAAGCCTTGTGGAGGAGTTGACTCCACATAGTCTAGGTCCACACTAAAGATAATAACACTATGTATTCTAGCCTACACTACCCTTTCCATCCCCCTGGAACTGGTGCTACCATGAAAGGTGCACTGAGATCACAGGGACTACCAAAGCTTTCATTCCAAACCCTAGATAGAAGGGATATTGATGGTGCCACAGATAGGAGACAGGAGACAGGCCCACCCCAATTCATTCAAACAAATGTTGGGATGTTTCCAAGCCCAACCCCTGTTTCTGACTCAGCAACTACAAAGTAGATTCTGGTTCATACAGAAGCCAACAAAGACCAAAATAAATAAAAGCAAACAGAACTTCAGCACCAACTGTGGGACAAATAAGTGAAACCCCAAAGTTACTGCTAGGGATATTGAAAATAATAAAATAGACATCATTTGGGCAGACAAAAAATATAACTGATGAGCATATAAGACCTCTATGTATTATAACATTGCAAAGTGGGGACAACTCTAAGAATACAAGCTTAGAATGATGGAAGATTCTATCTCCATATCAGATAGAGTGTTAAGTATAGATGTAATTATGTAGCTCAAAGAAATAAAACTCAAAAAGCAAATCAAAGTAAGAAAAGTCAGAAAAGTTAACTAAGAGATCTAAAAAAATTCAAGAAAACAAAACGAACTCAGAAATAAAAATCAATGAACAGTAGCTAGTAGCTTAAATGGAAAAGTAACAAATATTTGTAAGGTAAAGAGCTCAATAAATGAGAGTAAGAATTCTAGAGTGACTTACACTGCTGGTGGGAATGTAAACTAATCTGGTCTCTATGGAAAGCTGTGTGGAAGGCCCTCAAATTAATGAAAATGGAACTACCATATGACCCAGCAATTGCTAATTGCTCTCTTGGGAATCTACCCAAAGGAGACCTCAATGCTTGTACAAAGGGACACCTGTGCTTGGATATTTATTGCAGCACTACTTATAATTGCAAGGACATGGAAGCAACTGAAATGCCCTAAAACTTAGATGACTGGATGAAAAGGATGTGGTATATATACACAATGGAATACTACTCATCAATTAAAAATGACAAATTGGATGAGTTTATGATAACATGGATGAACTTAGAAGAAATCATATTAGCAGAAACAAGTTAAAAAAAAGACAGAAACCAAATGGTTTCACTATTATATGGGACATGGGAAAGATAAACAAAAAGCCATGAAGAAAAGTCAGAACAAGCCAACAACCAAATTAAAATACACAACTTGGGGGGGATGGGACAGGGTGGGAATGGTCAGGGAGGGGGGTGAACCCCAGAGATCACAAAGATGTGAAATTTTTATATAAATAAAGAATTGAATATTGAAAAAAGAACTTTAGAGTGAGCTGTAGAAATAGAATTGATCAAATGGAGGACTGAATCGGTGACCTGAAATATACCAATGCACTAATGACCCAAGTGGAAGAACAGAGAAACAAGTTATAAAAAAAAATTAAAAGGCAATTCAAGAACTATCACCACCATTAGGAAAGTAAACCTAAGAATTATAGTTATCCCAGAAAGAGAAGAGAGATACAGAGGAATAGAGAATCTATTCAAGGAAATAATAGAGGAAAACTTTCCATGCCTGGGGAAGGAATGATATATACAAAATTCATATAGTAAGAAGTAAATTACCTAAATGTAATGAAGCATATACCAAGGCAAGTAACTGATAACAAAGTACTCCCATCAGGATTACATGACAACTCTCAGAAAAAATGCTACAGGATAGAGGAGAATGGAAGGAATGATGTATTCAAAATACAAAACAAAAACAAACAAACAAAAAAAAACCTGCCAGCTAAGGATCCTCTATTTGGCATGATTTTTTCAGATCTCAGAAGAAACGAAGACCTTCCCACAGAAACAAAAGCTGAAGAAGTTTATAGGCACTACATCTCCCCTAAAGAAATGTTGAAATGAGCACTCTTATCTAACAAAGTGAAGATAATCCACAACAAATTAAATAAGGAAATAGCTAGATTGAACAAGAAACTATAGACAAAATGAAAGTAGCAACCCCTCATATTTCAATGATCACTCTAAATGTAAATAGACTGAACTCAACAATCAAAAGACACAGTAGTTCAGAAAACAAAAGTCAACTCTGTTACTTCCAGGGGATCCATCTGAGCTCCAAATATAAAGAGAGGCTCACAGTAAATGGTTGGAAAATAATCCAAGATGTAAATAGAACACCACCCCCAAAGGCAGGGACAGCCATGCTTATATCAGATGTAATTTTTAAAAGGTAGCAGGAGACATGGATAGATGCTATATGATGATTAAGGTTTCAATACATCAGAAATATGTAGTACTTATTTTTTATACACACACACATATATATATAAAGGAGTACCAATATTAGACAACAATTGACAAATATGAAAACAGGCATTGGCCACAATACAATAGTAGTAAAGTATTTCAATACCCCCACTGATATCAATGGACAGATTAACCAGAAAGAAAATCAACAAGGAAATAATAACTTTACATGAGGAATAACACCAGATGGACCTACTATATACTTATAGGGCATTATAACGTCAAAAAATAGAGTACATTCTTTTCAAGTTGACATGGAACATTCTCAAGCATGAACCAAAATGACAGTCTAAGAAGAGCTGTCCTCAAATCTATGAAGAGTGAAATATCAGGTAGCTTCTGTGATCCCAGTGGTATCACACTAGAACTCCACCTTAAAAAAGAATGCTGGAAAAATATCTAATGTGTAGAGATTGAACAATATAAGATTGAATAACTATTGGGTAAATGAGGAATTAAAAGAAGAAATTTAAAAATACTGAAGACAAACAAAAATGAAGACATGACTTATTTTAGCCATTGAGACATAGTAAAAACAGTACTATAAGGAAAGTATATAGGAATATAGCCCACATCAATAAACAAAAGAGTGCTCAAGTAAGCTAACCTTACACATTTAGAAACTTTAAAAAGAGGAATAGATGAAACAAAAAAGTAAAAGAAGGAAAATAATAAAAATTACAGTGCAAATAAACAAAACTGAATTTAAAAAGACAACTCAAAATTATGAAACCAAAAGTTTATTTTTTTCTTTGAAAGAAAATTAGCGAAGTAGCTCTCTAGCTAGACTCACTAAGGGAAAAGGGGAGAAAACTGATGAATGGAATCAGAAATGAAAGAGAAAACAGACATCTCAGAAATGCAAAGGATCATAAGAGACTACTCTGAACATTTTTATGTCAACAAATTAGAAAATCTGGATGATATGGAGAAATTCTTAGAAGCTTATAGCTTTCCAAGACTGAATCAGGAAGACAGGACATCTGAACAGACCAATTTCAAGCAAGGAAATTGAAACAATAATCAAAAGTATCCCAAAAATCAAAAGTGCAGGACCATATAGTTTCAGATCTTCAAAGAGTAATAAATACCATACTTCCCCAAACTCATCCAAGAGACAGAGGAAGATGAACTGCTTTAAAGCACATTTTATGAGGCCAAAATTACTCTACAACTAAAAGTTGTCATGGACATCACAATAAAAAGAAAACCACAGACCTATATTCCTGATAAACAAAGATGCAGATATCCTCAATAAAATCTTATCAAACCAAATTTAACGGTACATTGAAAGGATAATACATCAGGACCAAGTGGATTTTATTCCTGGAATACAAGGATAGTTCAACATATAAAAATCATTCATTATAATTCACAGCACCAGCAAAAGGGAAAAGCATTTATGATAAACTGTTAGTAAAATGGAGATAGAAGGAACATACCTCAACATAATAAAGGCCATTTACAACAAACTGTAGCTAGTATCATTCTCAATATTGAGGAGCTAAAAGCTTTCATTGTAAGATCAGGTACAGAATAGGGATGTCAACTCTTACCACTAGCATTCAGAGTACTTAGGCAGAGAATGTCTAAAGGAATCCAAATTTGAAAAGAAGTTAAACTCTCTATTTGCAGATGAGATGACAATACACATTGAAAACTCTAAAGACTCCACTGAAAAGATAATACAATAAATCAATATAGTAAAATGATTGGCTACAAAAATCAATATATAGAAGTTGTTACACATCTATATGCAAATGAAATAGAAGTGAAAGAAATCAGAAAACAATTCCATTAACAGGAACATCAAAAATTATTAGATACCCAGGATTAAACCTAACAAAGGAGGTGAAAAACCTCTTCAATAAAAACTGTAAAATATCGTTAAAAGAAATAGAACACACAAGGAAATGGAACAATATTCCTTGATTATAGATTGGAAGAATTAACAGAGTTAAAATGTACATGATAACTAAAGTAGTATATAGATTCTAAATTTTGCTGAAATTCTTCAAAGGAATAGAACAAGCATTGTTGAAAAGTACATGAAACCACAAAATTCCCCAAATATCCAAAAGAATCTTGACCAAAAAAATGAAGAGGAATGGTGGTATCATGCTCCCAGACTTCAGGGTATACTACAAGACTATAGTAATCAAAACAGTATGGTACTGGAATAAATAGAAACCTGTAAACAAATGGAATAGAATTAAGAGTCCTGTAATTTATATATCTAAATAAATTATATATAGTTATATTTTAAAATTATGTAATTATATAACCCAAAAATTAAATAATTATATAATTTTTATATATAATTATATATGCAGTTAATCTATGACAAGGTAACCAAGATACATACAGTACATACACAGAGAAAGGAATACACACAATGGTGCATACAATGGAATGGAGGAAGGAATATCTCTTCAACAAATATTTTTGGGAAAATTGGGCATCTATGCATAAAAATGATAATACACTGCTCTCAAACCCTACACAAAAATTAACTCAAAATGGATTAAAGACTTGAATGAAAGACTGGGAATAATAAAATACATAGAAAAACAAGCAAAACATTGTCTTCATGGTTGTCTTTGGGAACTCAACTACAATAGCAAGAAAAATACGAGCAAAGATAAACAAATGAGACTATGTCAAAGTAAAAAGCTTCTGCACAGCAGTTGAAACTATTATTAAAATGAAAAGACATCCTAAATGAAAAGACATCCTACCAAATGGGAGAAAATGTTTGCACACTATATATCTAATAAGTAACCAGTATCCAAGATCTGCAAACAACTCATATAACTCAACAAAAAGAAAACAGCCAAATAAAAAATTGGACAAAAGAACTAAATAGAAACATCTCCAAAGAAGACATACAAATATCTGGTCAAGAGCACATGAAAAATGTTCAGCATCACTAATCATCTGGGAAATACAAATCAAAATCACAATAAGATACCAACTCACTTTCATCAGAATGGCTAACACAAAAAAAATAAAGACAGAAACAACAAATACTGGTGAGGTTGTAGACTGACCCAGCCCCTTGGAAAATAATATGGGGGTTCCTTAAAATATTGCAGATATACTAAGTGATACAGTAATTCCACTCCTTGGTGTTTATCATAAGAATGCAAAAACTCTAAATTTGAAGGAATATAAGTAAGCACTGTTGTGTTCATTACAGCACTACTTGAAATATCCAATTTACGGAAACGACCTAAGTACCCAATGACATATGAGTTGATTAAGAAGATGTGTTATTTTATGTACATAATTAAATACTACTCAGTTAAAAAATTTAAGAGTGCAATCTTGCCATTCATAACAACATGGATGTAACCAGAGGAGATTTTGTTAAGTGAAATACGTCTAAGGAACACAAAAACCTGATGATTTCTCTCTTGTGGAATACAGAGAATCAAAGCAAAGGAACTGACAAAAACATTCCAAAACAAGTCCTATAACTGATTTCAGAATTGAGACTACTTAAAGGGGAAGGTAGCAGTGAGACCAAAGGGGGGAGTGGTAAAGGTATATGTGTGCTTTAGTCATTTATGAGGTGTGGTGGTAATCATCTAAGGTGTAAATAGGTGTGAACCTAGAAACTTCCCCTAAATCATACCTAGATTAGTAAACTAATATTGCCCCCACACCAAAAAATAAGAGTTTAAATTGAATTTATATTATATCACCCCCCCCCCAAAAAAAAAGGATTCTAGACCTAAATGTAAGGGCTAAAATAATAAACCTAGTAGAAGCATAGATGTAGATCTTCTTAATCTTGGATTAAGCAAATCCTCCTTAGCTATATCACCGAAAACAAACAATAAAGGAAATAAATCAATGGATGTTTTTGAAATTAAGTTCTTTTGGAAAGAAATACCCTCACATAAATGAAAAGACAAGCAATAAAAAGGGAGAAAACATTTATAAACATTTATAAATCATTGATCTGAGATTTACATCCTGAATACATTAAAAGATCTTAAAAATTCAATAATAAGAAAACCCAATTAAAATATGGTCAAAGGATTTGAATAGATATTTGTCTAATATTATCCAGTAAGATAATGAGCACATGAAAAGGTGTTGAACACCATTACTCATTAGAGAAACATGCACCAAAACTACAACAAGGAAAACACTTCACATTCACTAGAATAGCTAGAATGGAAAAGATGGACAATAACCAATGCAGGTGAGGACAGGGAGAGATTAAGCCCCCATGCTTAACCACTGGGATTGTAAAATTGTGCTGCTGTTATGGAAACCAGTTTGACATTTTCTCAAAAGCAAACCATTTAACTGCAAATACACAACAATATCCATTTGGTGTTTCTTAGGAAGGCCAATGTGACCAAAGTGATATGAATAATGGGGACAGTGCGAGAAGAGCACAAGGCCTTTTTGATTATTATAGAACTTTGGAATTCTTGTAAATGTGATGGAATTTTTAGAAGGAGGCCTTGGATCTTAATGTGTTTGTAGTAGCTCTTGCTAGGAATGAATAAGAGACTTTCAGAGGGGAACCCTTAGATTACTGAGCAACCTCGAAGGCTGGCTGCAGTAAGGACTTTAGTCATGAAGTTATATGCTCCTGTGACTTTGCAGTTTGTGTCAAGAATTTGATCATCTGAGCTTTCAGAACAGGACTGATTCATGGTTGAGATTTGGGGTATAGATGCTAGAAGGAAACAGGTTAAGGGATACTTACTTACTCATAACTAAGTATTCCAGTATGTTCTCACTGGTGAAAATTGTACTTTCAGGAGCCTGTAAGAAAAAAAGCATTGTACTTCTACCTTTCACTATTTTGCTGTAATGAGTTAAGAGAAATTGATTCGGTAAAGAGCATTGAGAGGCAAGAGACCAAAGAGAAATTGTCAAAGCTGACAGCTGTAAGAACGCTAAAAGAAATCATTTTTCTGGTTACTTGTTAAACCATACCAAGAAATTAATTACTATTAAATAAAACTCTTCAAACTTTCTTGGCAATGATTCTCCCAAATTTCCTGTGTTTTCTCCTGATGTAGTTTAGCTCATTCTACCTTGTGCTAATAATCAGTTACATAATATCCCTTTATAGAATAAAAGATATTTTAAATTAGATCCTCTCCATCTTCCACTTATACCCTACAATGTTTTCCTAACATTGTAGGTCTTACTAAGAATAAATCCCAGACTTATTGTGATTGCTCCTATGATTCTATCCCATCGCAGCTCCTATTGTCCAGTCTCCTTCATTGACTGTGTCTGGCCACACTAGTCTTTCAGGTTCTCAAATAAACCAAGGAAGTTCTTTCTGGCCTCTGAGATTTGCCCTGTTACTCTCTCTTCCTTGAAAACTTCTCCATCTAAATACGAGTGAATTTCTGTTCACTTTTCAGGTCGCTTTGCAAATGTCACTCACTCAGAAAAGTTTTTCTGACCAGTCTTATTAAAGTACCCCCCACATCTTTCTATCATAACACCTTACATTACTTTTATAATATCACTTGTCACAACATGCTCTCTTCATTTTTGTGGTTTTGTAATTTCTGTTTCCATGGACCCTCATCCCCAAGACACTGGGATCCTTGAGAATAGAATGTTAACTGCATCACTGTTCATCATTATTACTGGAATACAGAACAGAGGAAATACCGAATACAAATGTTTGTGTTGAAGGAGGGAGGGACAATCCTCTTTTATTATTATTACTGCTAAGTAATAATCGCTCACAAAGATTATTACCCAGACCCTCACTTATTTTTGTTGCTCTCAGCTGGACTCTTCTGCAAGTAAAAAAAGAAAGATCCCAATTTCCCAATTAAAGCTGAAAATGAGGAGATAATCATATTACAGATTTTCAGAGTTGGACAGAACTAGGAATCATCTTTTCTAACTTCACTTGCCATCTAGTAACATTTTCCATAGCAGCTGTCCTAGGAATTCTTGAGTGGGACCTCAGTGTAACTACAGGATATAATGGAGTGGCTGATATATAAGGTTTTGGACCTCCAAGTATCTACTTCTCCTCATGCACTAGCCAGAGCAGCTGTTTTATATATAAGAATTTCACAGAAAATTTTCATTTGAAAAAAATCCTTTTGTTGCTAGAGAAAAATTTGAAAAAATGACTGATCTCTCTGATATGTGAACATGTCCCTGACAGGAAGCATCTTGATATTTCTTCATGCAGTTTCTACATCTCTGCATTCAACACTTCACGATGTCACCTCTGACAGCAGTCACTGTTTATGAAATTGCTCATTGCTATAAAACTGTATGTACCACAATATAGCTCTTTCTACATTTATTTTTTTATTGAGGTAATATTGGTTTACAATATCATATATGATTTACAGGTATAGGATCACCCCCTTTAGGTGTTCTTACCACACCACACCTACCACCAAGACAACCGAAGTCCTTCACCATATTCCACTATACCCCTGCCCCACCCACTATGCCCCTGACCCCTCAGTTCTATAGTTAGATTTTTAGGGTTTCACTTAGCATAACCCCATTCATATTGTCACAAATGGTAAGATTTCATTTTTTTAAATAGTTGGTTAGCATCAGTAGCCATGATTTAAAGAAGCTGGTTTACTTTCATAGATACAGCCTTCTACCACATGTGAAGGTGTTCTGTATGGTCCCTGCACCTGCATGTTGTAATGCTCAGAACCACTTCAAATATGGCATGACAGCAGATACTTTACCCTCCTATTTGTTTTACATCAATGAATTACCTTTTGTGTTTCAATATTAAATTGTACCCTAGTGATATCCACTCACTCTGCCAATTGATTCAAGTTATTTTCATATTAAGTGTGTCTACCAAACAATACTGCCATATCTAACTATATTTTTGGACACATTCGACAGAAATTTCCCTATTCTATCAAACATTAAGAAAAAGGAGGGTGTATCCAACTTGACAAAAACAAAGCAAAAGGCTCAGTCAAAAAATGGGATGAAGAGCTAAAAAGACACTTATGGAAATAAGAAATACAAATGACACACAGGCATATGAAAAAATGTTGTACATCACTAATAATCAGGGAAATGCAAATTAAAACCACACTGATAGCATCTCACCCCAGTAAGAATGGCCCATATAAAAAAATGGCAACAACAAATGCTGGTGTGCATGTGGGGAGAAAGAAATACTCATAGACTGCTGGAGGGAATGCAGAGTGGTCCAGCCTCTATGGAAAGCTGTCTGGAGGACCCTGAAACTACTGAAAATGGAACTACCATTTGATCCAGTAATCCCACTTCTGGGAATTTACCCTAAGGATGCAAAAATACTAATTCAAAAGGACACCTGTACTTGGATGTTTATTGCAGTACTATTTACAATTGCCAGGATGTGGAAACAACCCAAATGCCCCAAAACTGATGAATGGCTGAAAAAGATATTGTATAGATACACAATGCAGTATTACTTATCAATCAAAGACAAACTTATATCATTCACAGGAACAACTATGGAGCTAGAAGGAATCCTGCCAGAAAGAAAAAAAGAAATACAGGATGGTCTCACTTATATGAGGACTAAAGGAAAAACAGACAAACAGACCAGAAAAATTGAAAACTAACTTTCAGCAGAATTGAAACATAGAGGGCCATGCACAGTGGCGTGTGCCTTTAATTGCAGCCTACAAAGTGAGGCCAAGACTAGGAATCACTTGAGTCCGCGGGTTCAAAACCCGCCTGAGGCAACATAGGGAGACCTAGTCTCAAAAAAAATAGCTGAACGTGGTGGCACATGCCTGTAATCCCAGCTACATGGGAAGCTGTGCCTGGGGATCTCTTGAGTCCATGGTACCCAGGGCAACGTGAGCCTGTGGTTCCCTGGGCTTTTGTGAGAACTAGTCTCAAAAAAAAAAAAAAAAGAATTGAAGCATAGAGCATGAGATGGAGAGGGAGATATCAGGGATTGGAGGGGCAAAAATATTAAGGGATGGTTCATGGGTGATAAGGTGGTGGGAGAACCCCAGGGTAGATAACAATGTAAAATAAAATAATTAATTTTTAAAACGCAATAAAATAACCCCCCCCCAAAAAAAAAGAGTATACAAACCCTTAACTTCCTAGTAGCCTTGGGATGTGATTCTGTTCAGCCAGTGTCAGTACTAACAAACCTGCTTCTTGCCAAAAAAAAAAAAAAAGAATATATATATATATATATATATATATATGCAATCAAATAAAAATAAGGTAAGTTTAGAGCCAACCATGTGCTAAGCACTGCACTGGCTACTAAAGGTATAAAAGATGAATAAGATACAGACCATGCTCTCAAAAGATTTATAGACTCAGAAATGGAATAGGTATGGGAAGTGATATTGCGAGCGAATTGGATAAGTGCAGTATTATGTGGGTGCAGAAACTGCTGGAGCCCAAAAACAGAATCAACTTTCTCTGCCTAGGAAAGGAAGATGGAACTTTAGGAACATTTTCACAGCTGGATATTAAAAGATGAGTAGGAGGTTGTCATACAGAGGTGCTGTCTTTCCAGCACCTTGTAATGTCCAAGATTACATGTGTGCAAAGCCCCAGAGGCTTGAAGAAATTATGTTTTGGATAGGAAGAAAAGGTTGATATGGTTAATTTTGGCTATTTCAGGGGAATGGTAAGATAATAGCCCTTAGAAACAGGCAGGAAGAAAATTATGAAGGACCTTGTGTATATGCTAAAGAATGAACCTTTTTTGTCCTGTAGGCATTGAGGAATTTTTATGTAAGAAGTATTCTCAGAATCATACTTTTAGACAATTATAATATATAGTGTAAAATGGAATAGAGAAGGGATCAGTGGGAAGAATAGAGGCTCTGCAGCATGTGGCCAATTCCTTAATTATCCTGGGCCGTGATAATTTTTGTTTCTCCACAACAGAAAAGGAATAGACATTTCTTCAAGAAACTCTATTGCCCATGGAGCTAACGAGAGAAAATGAGATCTTATGTCCTCGGAGCCTCTTAGAAGAAAGCTTCCAAAATACTGGAATTGAGAGCAGCATAGCCTGTGTCATATAATTTAAAATTTATTCGTGCACATCAGGTGCATTTTTTAAAACACATATTTGTCTTGTCTTACAACTCTATTCAGCTCAGTCATAGGTTCCTTGAATGCAAGTTCCCTGACATCTTGCACTGTCCACAGCCATTCATACAGAAATGGAGGACAGAATAAATCCCTAGCTACAGCCTGCAGGTTGATTGCGTACAGTGGGCAGACTGCCTGAGACAGAGGCATCAAAGAAGGTTACAGTACTACTGAGGACTAGAAGTGAGGTTATATTTCAGGGTTTATTCTCTAGGGGTGGCCAGAAATATCCCCAGCCTTGTTCAACCAACCATATAAGTGCCAGCAAGATCTCTTGACTTCCTGCTTTGAGCAGGATACTTCCTTGTAAGCCTAAGAGGTAAATCATCAGTGTTCCTTTGTATAAAATAGTAATAACACTCTGCTTGGGACTCACAATCTACAGGTGAAAGATGTTGAGTAGAATATATGCACATTATAATTGTGTATATTTCAGAATTTAGCTAGTCTTTTTTTACAGAAAAGGTGTTACAAGAATGGTCAGATTTTTATCATGTTAAAAGTTTTTTATTATAAAAATAGAACTTCTACTATGAAGAATATAATAATTATAATGAATATATGATTTATATTATAACGAATGCAGATATTATATGGAAACAACTAGGTGTTTTTAATCTAAGTTTTAAGTAACTTCAGTCATCCCTGGTCAAATTTTATGGAAGAACTTAATCTCTGTGTTAATCCCAGTGTCAAAATAGTATATTTGATGGGCATCCATGTATTTTTCTTGTGTGTCAAAAATTACTCTAGTTTGCATCAGCTGAAACCAAAGAATCTGAAAGCATTCTCTGCATTTTTAAAGCAAGCACTCCTCTCTCCTAATTCAGCAGAGGTTGTGACCAATTCACTGAACACAGTAACATTTCCTTCTATATATAAACTCCAGGCATTGAATGAGGTATATTATGAAGGTTGAGGATGCAGGCAGTTAAAATCTTTGGCTCTTGAGGCACTCATCTTGTGTGCCAGGACCAGATGCCAAATTATCAAAACAATATATATATATAAATATATAAAGTATATAAAAATATATTGATATATATTTATTGAATTTGAGCAAGTTGAGGCCTGCTCAACCTCCGTAGTTAGATGGAAAAAATGTGAAAGTAATGGCAAAGCAGCTGCCCAGCCTTTATATATATTATTATTATATGTATTATAATAATTATATATTATATAATAATTATACATTACATATTATAATATAAAAATATAATTATATATGAATATATATTTAATATAAACATTTAAACTGTGCATAAATATTTATAATTTATATATTATATATATAATATATAAAACCTGGGACAGCTGCTTTGCCATTGCTTTTTCATTTTTTTCCATTTAACTAGAGAGATTGAGCAGGTCCCATTCCCATCAATTATAATTAAAATGTTCTTCTTTACTTGTGGAGGGAGAGTGCACTTTTAATTCTTTAGCTAGTATTGACATCTAAACCATTAAGGTTTTTAAGGTTATTAAGTGTGAGTTTAAAATAAAACGTGATATTTTTATTAACCAGAATATTAAGTGTATCAGTACATTTTTGCCATGGTGAACACTGTAGGCTGAACCTGATTGAATCTTACTGCTATGTAATGTTTCTGTACTAGGTTCTAATTGGCAGTAATCAGAAATTCACTAAAACTGAGCTTAAACTGGAGGATACTCTAGGCAATCACTTTTGGAAAGTTGTTTGGGTTCTTCTCATTTACTTCCTTCCCTAAAAGAAGTGTGTATATTAAAAAATTCAGTAACCAAGTGAAGTCTTTGATTTGCTAATCTATACCAAATAAAAACATTTTAGAGCAGAAAAATTCTTCCTATGTCATCTGAGAAAAATGTGCTAGAGTCTAGCTCCAACTCGCACATCCAAAGGAAACAACGATTGATTTTAGTTCATCATGACCTATCTACTCAATTTATTCTCTAATTGAATTAATCTTGCAGCAATTTTCAGAGACCTACTCACCACTTTCACTCTGCTATAGCACTAATGTTAGGTTCTGTTTATAAACTAAGATTCTTGGTGGCAAATAAAACTGCTTTATACTTTTTCCATTAGTTTACCTTGGACAATATAATTATCCAAATGGAAATATGGTTCTTGGATTCCAAAAGTGATTTACTGACAAGAAGCACTTTTCACATAATGAATTCATAGTCCATTTTCTTGATTCATTTTCAGGCAAATATTACCTATTTCTACTCCCCCAAGTCTTCAGTAGTGATTACTTATCTTACCAGATGGAATAGAGAGTGTGAGAGCTGTGTGGAGTTATGTATGCTACTGTCACTTTATTTTATTTTCTAGATATTTATCATTTTTTGTCACATGGTCAATGAATTGTTTTTATTAACAAATCAGATCTTTTTTTTTTTTTTTTTTTTTTT